>JANIJG010000510.1:59887-81614 GCA_024611175.1 Megaceryle torquata | reverse complement strand
CAGCAGCAGACACTGCCTGTGAAAACAGGCTGCTGACTTCAGACAATGCAGTTAGATAGAAGAACTGAGCTGAAAAGCAAGATCACTGAACAGAACCAGCTCTGTTCTCACCTAAACCAGGACAAATTCTAATGAAGCCTCTGTCTGTCCAAGAACAGACACACTATCTTCTGTTGATTTCAGCTGATAGACGTAAGAGCTGTACAATACCACCATAGTCCACCTCACTTCAATTCCTCCACCACCCTCCACACACAGAAAGGAAAAAAGTAAAAAAAAAAAAAAAAAAAATCGAGTATCAGAGAACACTTTTGATCCAAACCCACAGCAAACCACATATCTGTTCAAAATGGTGAAGAATACTGATGAGGAAAAAATCTAAACAGTAGCTTAATATATGGAAGCAACAGGTTTTTAATCAATACATATGTTTTACATTAGGGCAGCCTGTGGGCAAGACAAATTCATTTGGCATGAACAGGTCAACCTGAAATCTAATTCACAGTTTATCTGCTATTGTTAACTTAATACAGAGCAAATAGCAGGTGAGTGTGAGCGGGGTGGTTGTAATTCCATCAAGAACTGCTGGTTACATCACAAACCATGAGCACAAAGTACAATTCACCAGAATCCTTAGGCTGATTTATAGGCTTTTCCTTTAGAACTGGACTGCAACTGGATGAGATCTGGGTCCATGCAAACTCCATCCATCCATAGCTGCATGTCATTAACCTCTTAAGCTTCCCATGTCAGTCCTCTCATTTTACCACTCCCCACTGGCTTCTGTCATTTCACAGTCATCATTACATCCTCCACCTTTCAGAACCACCTGTATTCTCTCTGTGTTTTATTCATGTCTCCTAACCTCATGCCATTTTGCACAACTTCTCTTAATCAAGTAAAAGAAACCACCAAACAAGTACTTGGTGTGATCACATTAGAAAAGCTATCCACCCATGGGTCAAGGTAATTGTAGCTCTGTACCCTTAAGTCATCTAAACACATAGTCCTAGTTATATTTCAACTTCACTGAATACAGGACTTTGTCCATAATTAAATGAAAAAATTGGGAAAGGAGAAAAGACCAACTCCCTCATGATCACAGAGAGAAGTTATCAATATTTTTTTTTAACATTCTGAAGTCAAATGTTGATCTTTGTTTCCCATGCTTACTTGAAGAAAAACAAACAAATGAAAAGAAAAACAAACAGAAACACAAAAACCCCCACAAACAAACAAAAAACCAAAAGAAACCCACAAAAACAAAGCCATTTCGGGCTCAAAAACTCAGACCCTAAATATGCTAGCAGAATTTCAGGGAAGCTCTACAGAGCCCATCCCAAAACTGGACTACATGTCACTTTTGTATTTCAACCAAAAAAAAAAAAAAAAAAAAAAGAAAATTCATGCTTTTCCAGCCAGCTTTAATAATCACATTCCTGTAGGCTTAACATTTTGGTTGGTAGAGTAGTCAAGTGAAACATGAATCTTTCCACAGGGTGATGATCAGGGTCAAGAAGAAATGAGAACACAGCAGTGACTACACTACCTACAGCATGGCTGAAGTGTGTGTCAAACTGATGTTTGATTTTACACAGTAAATTTAGCAGCTTGATTTATGTAGTTTTGAACATTTGATTTGAAACATTTGCTTAAGCTCTCTCATGATTGAGCTGTTTTAGGATGCAATGCATCAGCCAGATGGCCAAGATGTCCTACATATAGGTTGCAAAGAGCATTCAAACCACCTTGTCCCCAGCTTCAAGCTGAGCCTCATTGGACACTGCAAAAACCCCCTCTCATCACCAGCATCTTGCTGCTACCCAGGAGCAGGTTAGGACTTGTGCAGTGTCCAGCAGATGCACAGTTAAAGTTAAACGTTATTTAACACAGATACATGTCTGGAGCTTGCCCTCTGTCTCAGGCCCATAAGCTATCTGTGTAACAGCCCTGCAACATCAGACTCACCAGCTGATAACACAGCCAATTTTAAGGCTGCCCTGTAGCACTTCAGTCTTAATAGATAAACATGGCAAGCTGGTGGAAGTTAGTCAGTGGATACAGCTGTTGCTATTTTTACAGTTTTCCACCTTGTCTGTGTACACAGCAGGCACAATGTCCTCTGTATCCTCTCCTCTGAGCCATGTCCCCACACAGAACAGATGATGCATCATTTAACAACACAGCACCAGTGATCACTGAAAGTAAAAAAAATTCTCCATTTTCTCTATTCTTTTCCACAGGTGAAGAGGCAATGGGCCTCACGGGAATCTGAAGGTGTTTGGCTGGTATCTGCTCAGACACCTTTATACTGGAAAGATCCTGACAAAATACAAATGTCAAACTACAGTTGCCAATTCCTGATATTCAGAATAGTAGGTTTTCGACTGTCTCTCAAGGATGCTTACAATTTCAGACACAATCATGTTCTAACACAATTAACTCTGCTCCCAGACCACATCTGATTCTTCTCTTCAGTCTCCTCAGAGCCCGGCCATTACCACACAGGTTACACATGTGGGTGCACGGCCACGCACCATGTGGGTGCACACACGTATACACTGTGAGCACCAGGAGGTATCACCACCTTGCAGTAGCTCCTCACAGACAGCACTGCATCAAAGTTTGTTGCTTAATGCAAAGAGCTGAAGGCTACACACGGGAACACAGAACAAGCTGGCAAAGCCAACGTGTAGTAAAGGAAGATCTGCGAGGCAAGATGCTGTCCTCAAACAGCTAACAGCAGCTCCACATCCCCTCTGGCTGCTCTGAACAGCCAACAGGACATTGCATCTGACTACTAACCGCCTCCCTTCTCCCCGTGTTAACTCCTCAACGTACCATTTGTTGTGTGTTCAGCAGAGAGAAAACAGGGAAGGTCCCTCCGCAGTCTCTAGAGATCGAGCAGCTCAAGTTGCTCTGTGGTCCTTCTGCAAGGCTGGATGCTCTAACCAGAGGTCCCCGAGGCGCAAACCTCCTCCGTGCTGCCCTGGGTCTAAGGCCTACAAACACTCTCAGGACCATCTTTGACCTCTCTTCAGCCTTCAACACTTTCTCTAAGCCCTGCCTCCAGGGTGCCTCGGTGGCACCGCGAGAGGCCCCAAGCTGCCCTCGCTGCACCATCTCTGGCCTTTGCGGGGGGGCGGGAACAGGACGGGACTGGACTATGTGCTGCTGCGGCACCACCTTCAGGTTGTAAGGTGCTTCTGCGCAAGCTCTGTTGTTCTCACGCGTCGTCTTGGCACATTCTCTCACTCTCCTTCACAGGGTACCTTAAAGTCTCTTATTTGAAAGGTGCCTCCTGCCGTCTGGGTTGCACGCAGCCTATTTTTGCCGTCTCTGAGCAGCCCCACTGCCGTGTCTGCACCGGCTGATGACTTGAGGCTGCCTCAGGAAAATGTCATCCCTCTGAGCTGCTCCTGTTTCTGGTTATGACCATCAGTCATAATTCGGTTAAAAGCCTCACAGGAGAATGGCTTCACTGTAGCCTTGGAAAATGGGATGCCCTGAGTTAGTCCCCCTACCAAGGCATACAGTTTAAAAGCTGGAGCCCAGCAGAGCCACCATTAGCCCCCACGAATGCCATGACACTGGCCCAGTACACTGAAAGAGCTGAGCAAGCGACAGCCTGGGCCTTGCTACTGGGCCAGCAATCAAAACTTTTGAGCAATGGAGGAGAAACCCAGTTCTTTACAACAAACTAGATAGTTTAAGATGCCAACAGGTAGTCTTCCAGGATGTGCTGAGCGCTTCCATCTTATGTCAGCGTGGTGGGCAACAGTGCAAGGATGTGTTTGACCAGTCACTAGAGGTGTCAGGTCCTTGGCAGCCCAGTCTGTGCAAATCGGATCAGTTTGGTGGCAGCCATTTGCAGGGCCGGGCCCCTTAACAAAGGCTACCACGGATGGCTGGAGTTCTTACTGTTTCAAATAATAATCTCAGGACAGGAGGCCTCTTGACAAAGTATTTAATAGTTACTAGTTATTGTCAGCTAACTCTTTTTGGTGGACCATGCTGAACAAACATGTAAATCTACCAGAAGTGTAGGATCTAGAGGATATAGGCAATATATAGGAAATACAGAATGCACCCATTCCCCAAGGACTGCACATCAATTTCCCCTTTTTGTTGAAAAATCGACAATATTCAAAAATATGTTCCTGAATTAGTTCAGGTTGGATAGCTGCAATGCACTTTCCTGAAGCCCTCCTGAATGTTCCTGAAACTTCTTAGCTAGAATATGTCAGTTCACCTGTTCAGCAGAACTGGTCAGTGTGAGTTTATCACAGCTGTGTTCTGTGAGCTGTGATGACTCTGCACCTGCTCCCTGCTGAAATTGGAGAGCTTGGAAATGGGAATATACATTTTCTGTCCTCCTACAGTCTTTCAATAAAAAGATAAATTGTCCTCTCATTCTTTTTTCTTTCTTTTTTTTTTTCTTTTTTTTTTTTCTTTTTCTTGGTCACTGTGAAAAAGAGAGAAGAGAATGAGAGGGAAGGGAAGGGATAGAAAGGGAAAAGGAATATTAATAGAAGAAACTCAAAATCCACCACATTTTGCCTTTAAGTTTTTCTGATTAAAAATACAATCATTAAAGAATTCACCTGAAGTGCTATTTCCATTTTCATAAAATGAAAAGCTTTCAATATTAAAAAAACATGAAAGAAAACTTAGAACAGCTTTAATTTTAATCTATACAGGATTGTGTGGCATAAGAACTGAAAAAAATTGGAAAAAAAAAAGTATATTACTTCTTTTGGCATGGGAATTATAAAGGAATATAGGGTGATATTATTCATTATTTGTATTAATAAGGGTCCTAGAAAGCCTACTCAGGGACAAGGTATCCTTTGTACCAAACAGTACAAGAACAGAAAAGACACTCTTAGACCATACCTATGCAATCCAGTCATGCCCATTGCAGACATCCATGAAATAGCACCAACCCAGACTTTTACATCTATAAAAGGAAATGAAGGTTTGTCTAGAAATACTTACCAAACTCCTGGAAGCATTAAATATTTCTTTAGCATAGTCCTGTGCTTGAGCTAATAAACCCTGCCTCTCAGTATTTAGGAGCCAAATATCAACTTTACATTAATTCTAATTCATACATGTAATTTAAAATATAGCTGTGTATTAGAAGTCTCATTGTTTTAATAATTTCCGGGTTTTTACCTTTATCCTGTTGGCATTTTTGCCAGTGAAAAAACAGCTCTTGCTGCCACCTTCAGATAAGCCTCCTGCTACTGCAGTTCATCAGTGACCAAATGGTCTATATGAGTCTGATGAGGGAAAGGTGAGATCAGCTGCGGATGGGAACCAGAGAGTATTGCAGAAAAATAATTAAAGCAAAAAAATATATAGCAAACCATTTCACTCGCTCTTGTGGAAGCTTTTTAACATGTGATCTGAGTGATGTGGGCTCTGCATGCAGACTAGTTGGGACAGATAAAATAAAATACCTCTTGTCAGAGTATGTGGGAAGTTCATACCCACAGGAAGTCAGAAAATGAATACCTGTGGCCTGATTTTAAAGGATCATGAAGTTTTACGAGTTATAAAAGCTAGAGCTAGGCCTGAGCTATTGAGTTCAGCTCAAAACTAAAATCAAAATAGGAATTTGGCTTCAGTTATATTAGAAATTATGATCTATGGTAGAGTTACATATTGCATCTAGGTACTCGGAGTTCAGTGAACAGACTTGCATTAAAAAACATGTTTGATAAAAATTTAAGCTTCACAGTTTCAAGACATGAGTAAGTAAACAGTCATTCTCCAAAGCTTGAAGAATCCACACAAGGAAGGATCCTTACCTTTTAACACCATCTATAAAGAATTATGAAGGTAACAGTGAGTGATACATGTCAGAATGAATTCAGGGCAAGAGAATGAGATCACTGAACAGATCCAGTGTAGAAAAATACTTTCTTTCACTGACCTAGCTTTTTAAGTTGTACACATTGGGAAAAGCATTTATTTTTAAATTACGTTAGGAAGGTAGTTTTGTTTCTGTGTGCTAATGATAAAGTACATGAGGAATAATATGTATTTGAACTTGAGTAATAAATTGAGCTGTGGAGTGTTGCCATATCTTGACTTTTACTGGGTAAAACTACTCACAGTCCTGTATATATTTCTCAAAACCCTTGCTTTATAAAAAACTCAGCTACAGTTTCCAGTCCTTCTGATATAAAAATCTTTAGAAAGTGATACAATGCACAATAGAGAAAAATTATTTTTCTAATATTACGATTTTACAGAAATCACAGATAGGAAAGGGGCATTTCATTGTTTCTGTCCTCTAGATAAGGCCTCACTGGAGCAGAATATTGTGAATCTGTGAAAATACTTCCTTAAATGCTAGGGGAAAAAAAATCACATAATGAGATCAACAGTGGATGTACAGAACTCATTTAGATATGGAAGATAATTATCTGGTAGATACCCTGATTAAAAGTGTTCCGTTACTGTCTGTTACTGTCTTCTTTCTGAGCATGATCTTCATGGCCATTCATCTATGTTTCATTCAGAGTAAGATGAGATGAATATTATCACCTCATATATAACATCTCTAACACCCTACAACACCCTTTGCAAGCAAATTGGAATGGAAGTAATGTGAGTAATGCTTTGTCATTTCAAGTTATATTTTCTACTCTGAAAGCAGAAACTGGCAGAGAAGATTACAGTGAAAAAGCTGTTTTGTTTTTTAAGTTTTCTGTGATTTAAACATCAGAAAGAAATTGTTTTCAAGAAATCAAGAAAGCAGAAATTTCTATAATTTTTATGGTAAAAAATTTAACCTTGTTTCCACCATTATCTCATACTTGGTAAATTGTTTCATATAAATATAACTGTCCATTATGTACTGTGTACCAAAGGTTTAAAAAAGAAAATATTATGTATAATCACTAAACATGCAATGTCATTCTTTTTTTTCTGGGATAGAAAGCTGCATGCTTAAAGCTACTGTACAGACAGACAGAAATAGAGATCCATCCTGACACATTCTCAGGGACATGGATTATTGTACTTTTTTTCCCAATTCCTGTCACAATGGATCCATTTTGTAACCCTGGTCCTTGTCTCCTGGGCATGCTCTCCTCCAGCACTCAGCAGGAGTAAAAGGAAGAAAGAAATAAGAAACAAAAAAAAAGGGACCCGTTGAACAGCCCCCAACCCCCTAACCCAGCAGGCAAAACATCTAACCTTCCACGTTTAGAAGTTTTTACTCCGTTGTTTTAGATCATACATAAGTTTTCTTTATTGTAATGCTTTGCTTCAATCATAACAAAATTACTTATTCTGTATCTTCCCTTTCAACTAATTGAAAGATGTCAGAACATAAAAAAATGGCAAGTCACATTAAAATGTTAAGCACTCCACAGTGGAAAATGGCAGAATTAAGATTATCTATGCATTATCTCCCACTTAGCTGTATGCATTAATTACACAGCTCATAATGGTTTTTTTTCTGATGTCCCATGCCTTAGTGCACAGAGCACATGGTGCTTAAGAACCAAGTTGGGGATTTATGAAGTATAATATCTTGTCTACTGAATTGATTGTCTTAGCATACACTACAATGTGCGCAGTTATTCCTGCGGTAATGGCATTTAGAGACACAGAGGTCAGAAGTAAAGGTAGGGTATGTGGTAGACATTAATATAACAAAAGAACTCCCTGCTCCAAAAACTTTCCAAGACAGGCAGAAGAGCCACGGTTTAGAAAAGCAATAGACATTTATTTGTCCAGGGTCCTGCCCACTGTATTTGCCACACAGGGAATGAATACAACTCTGGCAATAAATTCTGTAGCTCAGAAGTCAATTTCTGGACACAGTGTGGGCATGCTGGAGAGTTTTTGTTCCAGCTACCTTTGCCCTCAAGTGCTAAATTGTTCTTTACAGGAAGAAAGGAAGAAGAACAATTCAAACTGGTGGCGATGCCCTGCAGTTAGGTCTGTGGTAGATGTCTCACATTGTCACAATACAGAACAGCCCCCCTGAAATACAGAAGATACAACAGATTTGAATCTCACTGCTTCTCTACGAACGACTCCCACAGAAAGTTGCCGTGGCAACATTACTTATTTATACATTATCAACAACAGTTTCAACTGTATCCTAGGCCTCTCTTTTGACAAGGGAAGTTGCAGCATTTTTTAAACTAGGATTTTTTACAGATGATAGCTCAGCCTGGTTGCCAGAGATACCTGTGATTATAACATCAAGTATTACAGCTTTTGCTGTAGAGAAGTCCTTTCTCTAATGGACTCTTAGAACAATTTGTTCCCTTTGATGGATTTACACTTGTATATTTACATACACGCAGACACAAATCAACCAGGGGATGAAATAGTACCTGCATGTATAGACGAGGCTATTCCTACAGGGACGTGTAGAAGGAAGACACTTCACAAAACTCCTTTATTACTGCAAGTGAATGACCCAGAAAGAGGACTGCACTAAACTTTGCTCATGTGAGTGGCAGGCTTCACTCGTGGCACTCGCACATGACACCAGCAGAGTGCAGTCAGCCAGGACAGACTATCTCTAGACTCTTCCCTCCACATTTATTCATTTGCATCAACAAGTGACACTTTGAAAACAATACAAAACACGCTCTGCCCAGATTCCCTAGTCTGTTCTTGCAGCTGCCTCCCAGCACGCAGATTGTCTGGGGTAGCGATTCATTTCAGACTTAAAACCAATAATGTGTTCTTGTATGCCTTTGGCATGTCATACTGGAGCTCTGAATGCTGACAACTCACATGGGTGCAGCCTGCAGCTGCATCCCGCACATTCTGATCCTCTTTCAAACTCTTAATACAATAGGGTCTCAAATACATTGTGAGCAGAAGAAAACAACCCCCCGCGTTCTATTTTGGTATGTTGAGCCTGAAGTCTATTGGCTGGGAGCTGTCATCAGACATGACCATATGTTACTCAACGGTATTACAAGTAAATCCTAATTGAGTACAAATTATGAAGATTAAAGTCACCTCAGATTTAGCTGTATTATATTGAGGCACGTGTATTTTAAACTCTTGTTTAAACTGCTGGCAATTCTCAGCACAGAAATTAAGCAGTTGTTCTAAATGTCTGGAATTCCTTGTTTGGAGCCCTTAGCCATAGAGTGTAAGAACAGTCCTTTGCTGCTCAGACTGAAAAACAACAAAGAAAATGTATTGTCAACAACTTTTGAAATATATTAAATATTGATACAATGAAGTCACTGCAGAATCTCCTGGTACGAACTTTTCCTAAATAATGGTAAAAGACTGGATGACTGCTATTCTAACTGTGGTTAAGATCAAAGTTTTGCATTTAAGGAATCCACTGTCAGGATATTAACAGGCAGCTCATTACCTTTTTGAAAGAACTAATTGTCAGGAAGATCTTCCTTGATGATTGAAGTTTATTACGGTTTCATAAGAGGGCTGTGAAGTAGTAAGGGGCTGAACTGCATCTATTGGTGCACTTCAGATGATGCACTCCATTTTAATGAGATTAAAGGTTTAATGCAGATAAAAGATTTTTATCTGTTCAGTGCACCTGGATGCAACACAGGGATTTCAGTGTGATTCACAGAGAGCTATGTTTTTCTTGATCGATAAAAGCTTCTGACTTCCTTCCTTCTTTTCTGTTCCGTACAAAGAAAAAATGATTAGGATACATTTCTTCGTGTTTTCAGCACTGATCATGTGCAACATACCTGCTGAGGAAATCTTTCAGCCAACTCTGGTGCTGGACATGGCTAAAGTCCTTCTGGATAACTACTGCTACCCTGAAAACCTAGTGGGAATGCAAGAAGCTATTGAACAAGCAATCAAGAGCGGGGAAATCCTGGACATCTCAGATCCAAAAATGCTGGCCAGTGTCTTGACAGCTGGAGTGCAGGGTGCTCTAAATGACCCAAGACTGGTGATTTCCTATGAGCCATCTCCACATGCAGCTCCCAAACAAGAAGCTGAGGCTTCCCTGACTCGTGAACAACTCCTGAGTCTTATTGAGCATGTGGTCATGTATGACAAGCTGGAGGGCAATGTTGGCTACCTGAGGATTGATTATATCATAGGACAGGAAGTTGTGCAAAAAGTTGGAGCTTTTCTGGTGGACAAGGTGTGGAAGACACTAATAGAGACATCTGCCCTGGTGATAGACCTTCGTCACAGCACCGGGGGACAGATTTCTGGCCTTCCCTTCATCATCTCATATTTGCATGAAGCAGACAAGACACTGCATGTTGAGACTGTATACAATCGGCCCTCCAACACCACCACCGAGATATGGACACTGCCAAAGGTGTTGGGAGAGAGGTACAGCAAAGACAAGGACGTCATTGTTTTGATTAGCCACCACACCACAGGAGTGGCTGAAGATGTGGCTTACATCCTCAAGCACATGAACAGGGCTATCACTGTCGGGGAGAAGACAGCTGGGGGCTCACTGGACATCCAGAAGCTGCGTATTGGCCCTTCCAATTTCTATATGATGGTTCCTGTGTCACGATCTGTTAGCCCCTTGAGTGGGGGTGGACAGAGCTGGGAGGTGAGTGGGGTGATGCCATGCGTGTCTACTGAGGCAGAACAAGCCTTGCAGAAATCTCTGGACATCCTGGCAGTGCGCAGAGCAGTGCCTGGCACCCTAAGCCACCTCACAAACATATTAAAGGACTATTACAGCTTAGTGGAGCGGGTGCCAACACTACTGCGGCACCTCATCACCTCTGACTTCTCCTCTGTGCAGTCAGCAGAGGACCTGGCCACCAAGCTCAACTCTGAGATGCAGACCTTATCAGAAGACCCCCGCCTGTTAGTCCGAGTCATGATGCCAGGTGAAACTGCTGCCCCTACTGCTGAGAAGCCAATTGCAGTGGCAGCCAACTTACCTGACAATGAACAACTGCTGCATGCCTTGGTGGATACTGTCTTCAAGGTGTCGGTGTTGCCAGGCAATGTTGGCTACATGCGCTTTGATGAGTTTGCAGATGTCTCTGTGCTTGCTAAGCTGGGACCTTACATTGTCCACAAAGTGTGGGAACCCCTCCAAAATACAGAGAACTTGATCATGGACCTACGTTACAACCCTGGAGGCCCTTCCTCCTCTTCTGTGCCTTTGCTACTCTCCTATTTCCAAGATCCTGCCGCTGGCCCTGTCCATCTCTTCACAACCTATGACAGGCGCACCAACCACACACAGGAGCACAACAGCCAGGCAGAACTGTTGGGCCAGCCCTATGGGGCTCAGCGCGGCATCTACCTGCTCACCAGCCACCAAACTGCTACAGCTGCTGAGGAGTTTGCTTACCTCATGCAGTCCCTGGGCCGTGCCACACTGATTGGTGAGATCACAGCAGGAAGCCTCTCACACACACGTACCTTCCCGCTGCTGCAGCCTGAGCAGGGAATAACCTGTGGCTTAACTATCACAGTTCCTGTTATCACCTTCATTGACAACCATGGAGAAAGCTGGATGGGCGGAGGAGTTGTGCCTGATGCCATAGTGTTGGCTGAGGATGCACTGGAGAAGGCTGAAGAGGTGCTAGCTTTCCACAAGAACATGGGAGCACTTTTGGAGGGTACTGGGCAACTCCTAGAGGCTCACTATGCCATCCCAGAAGTGGCTGGTAAGGCCAGCACTATGCTCAGCACCAAACGGGCTCAAGGAGGTTATCGATCAGCTGTAGACTTTGAGACATTGGCTTCCCAGCTGACCAGTGACTTGCAGGAGGCCTCGGGGGACCATCGGCTTCATGTCTTCCACAGCCATGTGGAACCAACACCAGAAGAACAGCTTCCCAACATGATTCCTAGCCCTGAGGAGATGAGCTACATCATTGAGGCACTCTTCAAAATTGAGGTATTGCCAGGCAATCTGGGCTACCTTCGCTTTGATATGATGGCTGAGGCAGAAACAGTGAAGGCTATTGGGCCCCAGCTGGTGCAGATGGTATGGAACAAGCTGGTGGACACAGATGCCATGATTATTGACATGAGGTACAACACTGGTGGCTACTCCACTGCCATTCCAATACTTTGTTCCTACTTCTTTGAACCTGAGCCTCGACAACATCTCTACACTGTCTTTGATCGTAGTACCTCCCGCAGCACAGAGGTGTGGACTCTCCCAAAAGTTACCGGCAAGAGATATGGCTCCCTCAAGGACATCTACATCCTAACAAGTCATATGAGTGGCTCAGCAGCTGAAGCTTTCACTCGTTCTATGAAAGATCTTCACCGGGCCACAGTTATTGGTGAGCCCACAGTAGGTGGCTCTCTCTCAGTGGGCATTTATCGAGTTGGTAACAGTTCCTTGTATGCCTCCATCCCCAGCCAAGTGGTGCTCAGCCCAGTCACTGGCAAAGTATGGAGCGTGTCTGGAGTGGAGCCACACATCTCCATCCAGGCCAGTGAAGCCATGGCTGTAGCTCAGCACATTGCCAACCTGCGTGCCCAGGTGCCACAGACACTGAAAACTGTAGGCAAGCTTGTGACAGATAATTATGCCTTTGTGGACATTGGGACTATTATAGCATCCAACCTCACCAAGAACATCAACAAAGACAGTTATAAAAGGATTAATACAGAAGAGGAGCTGGCCAGGATGGTGACTGCCAACTTGAAAACTCTTTCTGATGATGAGCACCTGAGATTGCTCTACATCCCTGAACACGCCAAAGATAGCATCCCAGGGATCATGCCAAAACAGGTACAGTTCTCTTGTACCCAGCTATACTGATGCCACCTAGCATTGTATAGCACTGTCAGATATCTTACCTTGTTTCTAGCCCATATCATGAACCCACCATAATTTACCTTAACCCAGAAAAGAAGCCAGTGCCTGAGTGGGTTTTGGAGGCTGAGCTCTCTCTGACACTAAGGCAAGTCGGGGTAGTAGCTTGTGGTAGTAGATGGCAGTTCTGGATGCATGCATTTTGAGAACAACCTTTAGGCTGTGAATCTCTTTCAGTTGCCATCTGCCACAGCAAATATACAAGGCTTTACAGTTAGAGGGAAGATATCTCACTGTCGTGGTGATCCTCTCTCTCGAAGAGCTATAGGTTTTCAAGCTGTAATGAATTAATGCAGAAACCCACTGGTTACAAACCAAGTTTGAAATGTAATAAAAATGTGGTTTGACCAGAGCAAATGCATACATCCACAGAACATGCAGCCACATACTCTTTAGTGGATTTTTCTATCTAAAATTGATGTACCTGACTTCTATTACACCAGAATAGCAAGGAAGTGCTTTGGTAGTGACAGTGGAAAGTTGTTCTGATTGTATCTCATGCTCAGCATCAGACAGTTTCTCAGTGACCTAGAAGTACTTTGGAAGAAGTATCTGGGTGGAAGTTAGGTGACCCCTGGGAGAAACTGGTTTTTAATAATCTACATATGCCCATGCTGTGCGGTTTGCATAACAGTCTGTGCTTTGTTCTGAGCCTATTTATACACTGGTCTGCCTTGGCAATCTTTCTTTTGTGCTGGAGTGAGCTCCCAGGAGCACTTGTTAAAATTCCATCTTCAAATTAAAGGGAGGGTTAGGATAACCTGATCCCTTTCTTGGATGGAGTTAGCTCCTTTCTGGCTACTGCCCTAGCATGACTATCAAAGACGTCTTTTCTCCAGGGACTCATAAAATTACTTTTTGAAGAGAATGCATTTGCCTTTGCAATGAACCAGAGTATACCAAGTGTCAGGTAACTATTAAATGTTTCCTGGGGGAGGAAATCTATGGGCTTCCACCCTATGAAGTTTTTGGCATGAATAGTTTAAAGTGGGCATGACCTTTGTGACATTATCTCCAACACTGAGGACAAGGACAAAGTCCAAGCATTGCCAGGGGAGGGCATTTTTTTCAAGTTTATTAATCAAAAGATGCTGGCCCCATTCTTGCCTCTAAGCTTAAACCAAAATAATTAATTAAAGGATTTTTTATTCCCTCACTCTCTTTCCCTCCTACATTTGTTGGGTGCAGAAAACTTCACTCTAAAGATGCGTTTGACAGAACTGCTTACTAAATTATTATCAACTTATCAGTATAGATCATTTCTCCCCATGCTATGAAGTGGACCCATCTTGCAAACTAGTCACTGTTTTCACTAAAGGCTGTTAATGGATATTGTTGATTATTTTTACTTGTTCAAGCCTTACTTATTCAAACATTGAATGTTGAGAACAGCATATACAGGAAAAACATCTTATTTGTCACATGACATCAAATTCTGATCCTGATAGAGCTAGAGAGGAAATGCTATTATACTCATTAATGCCTCTGTTTACCTAAGTTCTTTGTCAAGGAAAATGACTGGGAGAGGTCAGGGATACATCCATAAGAAAGAAATCACATCAATGTGGATGAAAATCAGGATAAATATGACATTTCTTCAAGGGGAAATAATGTATAAATAGCAGATGGGAAGCACAGGGAACCTATGAGGCTAAAACAGTTTACAAAGGCATATGCCTCCCATCATAGTGCATGAGGAGATTCGGAGGCAGAGGGACTAGAGAGCAGTGTTAAGACATTTTAAGATAAAAGAGGGGAAGTGCATGAAGACAATGAAGTCATTGAAGTAAAGGCTTTTCCTTGTGATAAAGGTAACAGAAAATTCATCTGTTCTACAGAGCACTGCACAGCAAGAGTACCTTAATTTCCTGCTTTACTTTCGCAAGGCCAAGAGGGATGCTTTGTGTGGAACATTTCAGGAATACCCCGTACCAACACCCTAGAGAGCAAATACCTCAAGATTACAGTGCAGCCTACATGATGGCACTAATTTCATTTGTAATTATTTTTTTTTTACAGCTCTATAAATGGACATAGTGAATCTTTTAATCTGTATTACATTTATTCCTCAGAAGAGAGCTAGTTTTTCTCTTGTGCTACCTATCTTCCAAGCCACCCTCTCTCTTGACAGTGAGATTTTCTTGATAATGACCTTGACAGTGAAGCAGATCCAACACAATTAAATGAAAGTGATGATGAATAACTGCAGGAGAGATGGGATGGGACATAGGAGACAGACAAGTGAAATGCATGTAGACCTTTGCATCTGCTACACTAGAATGTCTGCTGAAGCATAATACAGGGTAGTGAATATGTCTCCTCTATGACAGCAGCAAGGTCAATGCTAGCCAGAGTTGTCTGCTGCATAAGTGCCACTTGCCAAAGTCAGACCCAGAGGCAAATGTTGTGTATATTGTTTGTGATTCAGTAAACAGCAATCTTATAATGCACAACTCTATAAACTTGCTGATGTTTCACTCAATAATCCTTACTTCTTCTGTTTGCTTCTCTCTCTCTTCAGTCAAACCTTCCTTTCCATACTGAAAGTTTTGTGTTTGTGAATATCTGATTATTGTAGACTACCTGTGAAAGAACTGCTGCCTGATTTTGTCAAATGCGTTATGTCTATTTTAATTGATAAGAGTGTCCCTGAGTGACTCTTTTGGCCCTTGATAATGTCCAAATACTTATAATGCATTCTTTACACACAAGAGAATATTTGTGTCAATGTTTTAGATAAACAGCTGAAAATGATGATCAGAGTAAAAGACAAAAAGGAGACCTTTATAATGAGATTGTTTTTCCTGTATTTGAAGTGCTTCTTTTCCCAGATAAGTATTATGTATCTGTAGCAGTGTATTGTACCTGATGAAGGAAGCAATAGTTACAGATTTTTCATCAGAAATTAGTATAGTTTGCTTATGTCCCTTCATTAATGAGTGAAATCAAAATGTTCATCCCCAAAGTATCAAGATAGCTCAATCAAATTGCTATGCCAATTGCTAACAGGTGGAGAAAATACCTGTTCTGCTGATGCTGATGTTGATTTATATCAACATAACCACAGGAAAGTCAGTGGAACTATACAAGTTTATGCAAAAAAAGTCTCTCATTGAACTCTCATTGACTCTTCAGCTTTTGCAATTCATGTCTGCTTCTAGTATTTGGTGCAGAAAATAATATGACTCTTTGTTAATCACTTTTGATCTTTTTCTAGTACCTTTCATCTTCTTATCGTGATATTCAACCTAATTTGCAGTTAAAATCCCACCAAAGAGATCAGTTTGTGCTCATTTTTTAACATTGTTGTTAATGTTATAGTAGGTTTGGCCATTAGTTTTTAGGATTTTCAATGGGGTCTGGATGAAAATCAAAATTTAGCCATGAATTATGTTTTCAAATTTCTCTTTCAAATGTAGTCTTCCAGGGCATTGACAAGAAAATAACTGCTCACTAGCTTGCAATGAGTATTTTACAAGCTGTGTATCATGAGAGCAGGCTTACACATCACTGTGCCATGCTGCCCTTTGCAGGGTGAAAGCACAGCTTCTCACTCTGCCCTGCTCTCCCTAAATGGGGACTGAGAGCATTAAATAACCTCTTTTTATCCTTTCCAGAGCACTGTCCCAGAGAGTTTCAGCTTTTGCCTGTAGTAACCCCCACATCCTGGATGTCTTGGTGCAATGAAGGCCAGGATTAGAATTCAAAGCTATAGTTCTGGAATAACTGGATAAATGATCTGTGAAAAGCAGAATGAGGTTAAATAAAAACACATGCAGTTTTCTTACACGGTTTCAAGGGTGATAGCAATTGCACAACTCTGGGAAGAAAACAGCTTGTTTAGGGAGAGTCCTGTAGAAAAGTATATGGATACTTCAGATTTCATAAGCTGAACACAAGTCGTACAGTCCAGTTGTTGCAGTAAAAAATAATAATCATCAGACTGGAATGGGAAAGGATTCATAAAATCGGTAAGACGTGAAGTGTTCTGCTACATTCAGTTCTAAAGAAAATTCAGCTAGAGTCTTGGGCAATGCTTTTCTGGAAGGGTGCAGCTCAAGTGGAGAGAGAGTAGAAAAGAGGGACAGAAGTAAAGAGAAAACTGAATAAGAGTCATCCTGAAAAAAAGTTTTAAAGATTTGAGTTGTTTATTCCAGAGAGAAGAAAACTGAGAGGAGACATGAAAACAGTCTTCAGATACATAAGAGGCTGTTTCAAACACGAAGAGAATAATCTGTTCACTTGTCTATGGTAAATAGGCTAAGAAGTAATGCCTTAGATTGTTTACACTAGATGTTAAAAACATCTTTGTAATAGTAAGTCTAGTGACGTACTAGACCGGATTGCTTGGAAATCACCCAGTAATATGGGTACTTTTAAAAGCCAGTGAGAATTAGCTGTCAGAGATATAGCTGATCCTGCTCCACCCTTGAGCTGGAGGACCTACTAGGATGGATGCTTTCATTCCAACCTGTGAGGGAACACAAGGAACCCAAATGTTATTCCAGAAAGAAAGTTGCAACCCTGCCACCCAGCCCTCCAAGATCTCATGGTTCTTAAACCTGTCTCAGGATTTGCAAAGCCACAAGGCCTGATAATATTTTAACAGCTGGCTGTTAACAGTACTAGCAACCTTAATGGAAATCAGAGTTACACTACAATGGTCAGCACAAAATTAGCTATGAAAATATAGTTGCCATCTAAATAGACAAAAACAACTTAGGGGAGAGGTGAAGAGAAAGAAAAAAAGGGAAGAGAGGCACAGCTGGAAAAGTAGTTTGCCCATGGTTAGGGCATGTGTCAGTAGCAGAACCAGGGATGAAATGCCATGCATGAGTCCCAGGACAGCATTATAAACCCTATTTGTGTCACATCACTTGTTCCAGTTAGGTCACTCACTTGTGGAAGGAGACTGCAGAATAGGGCTGGAGACCCTATATATTTAATGAAGCACAATTCTTCCTTGGCTTAAGTGGTGTTAACTTGGAGGTCCTTTAGTCTAGCCACATATATTATAGTGTTCTTACGAAGGCACCTGAAGATTTATATTTAACATCATGTCATTTGTATGTAAACATTGCCTGACTGAGCAGCAGGATCATACTTTCAGCTGCTTCCTGTCCCAGCTTGTCCTTGGCCTGCAAACAGAATTCTGCCTTCCAAAGGAGAGCAGGCTGTTGCTCTCTAAGATAGATTTACCTCCTTAGGTATCAGCAGCATATGGCCCATGTGCCAGTGTCATGACCTGCAGTTTTCCAGGACAATAACCTTCAGCTGTCAGTCCCAGTGTCCTTCCCTCTTTTGCTTAAAAATTAGGAGGCTTTCTGCACCCACCCAAAAAGTCCAAGTGCCTTTCATCTGACTTCTGGTCTTAGAACCTTTAGAATATATAAAATTCCATACCTTTTCCTGCAGCCATGAAGGTGAAGAGGAGTTTCTTTGAGATACTTGTATATACATTGTACCTGATGGTACCTGAGCCTTTACAAGCAACCTGCTCACTTTGAAATCTGTAATGGATTTCCAATAGTTAGCAACACTGCTAGCAAGTACTGAAGTCCCCCATAAACAAAGATGTGAAGTAGCAAAGTAAAAGAACAAGTAGAAAAAAAAATTACATAGAGAGGTAATTCCTGATCAACGTGTTTGTGGATATGCATGGAGGCAGAGGTAATAAATCTGTGTGTTCAGTTAAAATATCATTAGTTAAATGGCTGAGAATAACACATCAATTTTATTTGTAGATGTTACCAATGAGTGATGACTTTTTTCTCCTGGGGGGACCAGTACCTCTGAACTAGATATAAGCTCTGTCAGAACAATGCAGTGCATGCTGGATATATTCTTCAGAATTGTGATTTGTTAATCAAAGTACAGTGGGCAGATCAAGTAGCATTGCTGTCACTAAGAAGTGGATTGGAAATGACAAACTCAGTAGTGCTAGACTGGTATGTTTACAGTCCAGATACAATGGCTATTTTCACAAAGTACAGTGAGAAAGAAATGTGCAGAAAAGGACACAGTAGAGTTTGCTCTTAGATCAACAAGTACTGGTGAACATGGCTTTTAAAATAGGACTTGAAAATTTGGTAGTTTTGCCATACAGAATGCACTGAATGATGAGCAAGCCCAGGAGAGACAGAAGTGTGATATGGTGGGTAATTTTGCCCCAGATAAAGGAGGGGAAGCACGTTAGTCCTTGAGCTGTGTCAAATACAGCTGCATTCACAGACCTTGGAAAGCCTCTTTCTGCTGTAGCAGACCTGCTTTTGGCAGGGGTGCAACTCTAGGACAGAGCACTACATGTAGGGCAGGAGACTACCTGACTACTTTACAGTTGCAGAAAGCCCAAGTGCCTCCCAGATTCTGCAGCATATCGCAGGTGGGGAGAGCACCTTTTAGCACATGGCTCGCTGCAGTCTCCTTGTTCTTTTGGGTGTAAAAGTACAAATTGGCTGGGGCTGGGGCTGAACTGTGGCAGAGGGCAACTGAGTTAAAAGCAAGTATAAAATCATTTTCACAGCACCCCTGAGGAGAAAAGGCCAAATTGCTGAAGGTCACATAAGTCAAACATATCCCAAAGCCTTATCTCTTTAAACTGAAGGAGAGTCTTCAGACACACGCACAGAAAACAGAAGTTTGGTAATAGGAGCAGGCATGCAATGCCTGTAGGAGCTCAATGCATGTAGGGGTTACTAGGATAATTTTATTAGTTGGCTACATATTGTTATTAAAAAAAAAAAAAAATCTGCTGCTTAATAACATAGACAAAATGAAACATGGACAAAATGAAATTAATCACAGCCTAAAATGGGAGACTCCAGGCAGATGCAACCATATAAGAGATTTAACACATTACTTCATAAGTATCCTAGCCCTTGGCCAACACATCAGGTTCCTCACTGTCACAGGGACTGGCTCATTACGAGGGGCTGGGGCTGGCCTCACCTGCAGGCAGAAGCTGTTTGCCAGCTAAGGCCAGTCAAGAGATTTTAAAAGTTCCAAGAGCCTAATTTAGAAATAACTGCTAAAGGAAACAAGGGGGCTTGGGTGGCAAGCCTGGGACAGTAGCTTATGCCACAGGATGGAGGATGTTTCTTGTAGCCTTCTCAGCTTGTTTGGTCCAAGGAAATTCACATGTTTTTTCAAAAATAACCTGAGCTCTGACAAATAAGTGTCTGATCCAGATTCTGGGTGTGCTATTGATGCACTCTATACTGGGCAAACCATGCAGCAGCCAATGCTAATCTATCTTTAATATGCAGAAATCTGAATATCATTCATTATATTCTTCAAACGTGGTCTCATTCCTCACATATGTCCCACCTGGACTAAACTTGACCCACATCATTCTTTTTAAATTTTGTTCCAAGCTAACAGTGCCAGCAAATAATTTGTTTTGTTTTTCCAAACTCTTTCAGATGCCTTCCCGAGAAGTATTTGAAGATCTGATTAAATTTTCATTCCACACAAATGTATTCAAAAACAACATCGGCTATCTGAGATTTGATATGTTTGGAGACTGTGAACTTCTAACCCAGGTGTCTGAACTACTGGTTGAGCATGTTTGGAAGAAAATTGTTCACACAGATGCATTAATCATAGATATGAGGTAAACCTTTGAATGGCAAAGAACCAAAGCTCTTTCAGAACAGCATTTTATTTGTAACAGTAACTTAGCTTTACATGGCTTACTGTCCTGTTTACAGGCTAACATTGATGGGATTAAATGAGAAAAGTAAAACAGCCAAGGAAAACAATAACAGTCTGGAAGTGTATCTCAAGATAAATTGTACCATCACTTGAGATGTTTAGAACTAAATTAGTTAGGAACTAAATTAAGCAAAATTAAGGAATATGCTGCAGAACACAATCCTGGATGTCACATCTGTTTTATTTCTTTGATTTCTTTCTAATCTAACTCTGCTTGTGCCATGTATTAATATTATATATATATATGTGGCTTGATGAAATATTTTACTGCAGGCAGTGATCAAGTGATTGAATACTCAAAAAACCAGACCATGCACAGGGCTGCGTTACAGCATCTAGTTTGACATACCTGCAGTGCTGATTAATAAGTTAATTGTACTGGGCAATCAGCCCTATACAGAATGACCCTTGTGCACAGAGCACAAAGGTGGCTCAAAGGTACCATAGGACTCCTAGACCCTGCTGCAGCAATCTACAGCATCATATGCCTGCGCTCAACTTAGGAGTCTGTTGGACACTTCAGTATGTCAACAATGCTCCAAATCTTATGAGCCAGAAGATGGCTTCCATTTGTTGACAGCTTTCAAAGCAGATGAATATCACAAATATACATTTCCCATACAATATTTATGTAAGTCATTCCTTTTTTTTGGTCCAGAGCTAATGATTGTGAACCCAGAACATTACAAATGTCAACTAAAGAAAAGAAGGCCTTTGTAAGAACTTGGTTTTAATACTGGAACCACTTGTGTCCATTGCCATCATGGGCCTCTCAATATTTGATAATCTTCTTAATATTCTTCTATGACTTGCAGCATGTGCAGGAAGAGTTGAGCACAGCAATGACAGCAGAGAGACAAATCTCACTCACAGAGGAGGCAGCACAACAACCAACAAAACACACCCGTGAATGAATTCAAATTCAGTAAAGGCACCACCATCTTTAGATAAACTTTAGATAGGACTGGGACTTACCTCTTTCTTACCCCATTTTTCTGCAAGCTAAAATTTAGGCTAGGGACAATAAAACAGCAAAGGTGAAATCATGCCCCAGGTACCAAGTGGTCTCATTATCATTCTTTTCTTGTGCTGCTTTGTTTTGGGAGTTTTTGTTGTTTGTTTGTTTGTTTGGGGGGTTGTTTTTGTTTGTTTGGGTTTTTTTTTATTATTTAATGTATTTCAAATCCTTTCAGTGCACACAAAAGTCCCAGTCTC
>JANIJG010000510.1:0-59787 GCA_024611175.1 Megaceryle torquata | reverse complement strand
ATTTAATGTATTTCAAATCATTTCAGTGCACACAAAAGTCCCAGTCTCTGAAAATATATAAAAAAGATCCCCAACATTTTACCTTCTTAAGATACTCTTACGATTTTTTGGCAGGCTGATCATTTCAATTTTGCATGGGATTAAGCATAATGAATAATGTTTCTCATCTTACAAGTTTCCCTCCTTGGAACAGCTGGGCCACTCAAGAACTTCATATTTTGATAATTCCAGTTTTGCATGGGATTAATCATAATGCATAGTGTCTCTCATCTTAATAGTTCCCCTTCATGGAACAACTGTGCCATTCACAAACTTCATATTTTTAACCTTCACAGCATTGAGAAGAGGCACCAATAAACTGAACAGCTTCCTTAATGTCACACAACTCTGTAATGAAGGAAGTACTCGCCTCCAAAAGCTAAGCTAAAACCCTAGCAACTGTTCAGTCTTTGTTATTGACTAAAGTTTCTGTAGTTTCCCTGTCTGCAAGAGAGCTCAGGGATTGCTCTCCAGCATTGCTCTAGATGCCTTCTTGTCACTCCAGCTGTGATGGCAGCTGTGGGAAATTGGGCTCTGCTGGGTCTAGCTGCCTCCTGGGCTGTGCAGCAGGAGCAGGACCTCCTGGCAGTACAGCACTGTCAGGGACATGCTGATGAGGCTTATTTCGGTTCTAGCCAGTCACAATGTGAATCCAGCATACAGCTCCCAAATGCTCCAGAGTGAAAAGGTAGTTTCACCTTTCAGGACAAAGGTCTCCTGGATTGTCTAATCCTTTTCTGGAGCTGAAAAGGAAAAAAAAAAAAATAAAAATAGTTATGGAGTGTACTGAGCAAAACTCATTTGCTAGCAGATTTTCACTGGAATGTCTGTGCCAGGAACACATCACATACAGAAAGAACTGTATCTATCTCCTACTAGTTAGCAAAGTACAAACATTTCCTGTGTTGGACGTGTTCTAGTGTTAGTGAAGAATGACAGACAAGCAATAATTTGTTATTCCATTGTGTGTATTCATAGCAGGGGGTCTCTCATAACACCTGGGCTCTTCAATTAATTGAATCTTCAGAGACTGGTAGGAAATTAAACTACAACCAAAGTTTTCAAATATGCTTGCCCTAAATGAAGCACCTACCATAAACTTTAAGCACAAAAAGAAACAGTCTGATCTTATAAGGTACCAAACACCAAGTGTTTTCACTGTGTGCAGCAGAAAGTAAGAACACATCAGTTCTGCAAACATCTGTTGCTTAAATTGGGAACTACATTATATATTAGGGTTTAGGTATTTACTCATGCTGCCTGAGTGAGTAACAGCATGGGTTATTCAGAGCAGAAGGATAACAAGAATCTGATGTTTCTCTGCAGATTAAGAGGCTTTGCTTACTTTCTGAATTTTTTCCAGGTTGAATCAAGGAAAAAAATAGACCATTCAGTTTTATGTTTGCTTTTGAAGTCAGTCATGGCCAATAACACGCCAAGATTATTAGACAGGATTTTGTTTCTCTGATAAATGTGCAAATGCTGATAGGGGAGAATGAATGTAAATGTATCGAAATGCAGCCATAAGCCCCTGCAGTACTGGTGTTAAGGAACAATACTTGGAAGGAAGATTTACTGTCTGCCACAAGTTTTCAATTGTTTCCTAAATACTGTTAATTTTTGAAAAGGTACAATATCGGAGGCTCCACCACTTCCGTACCAATCCTATGCTCATACTTCTTTGATGAAGGACACCAAATTCTCTTGGACAAAGTTTATGAGAGACCTAGTGACTCTGTAAAGGAAATATGGACCCAGCCACAGCTTAAAGGTAAAAAGACAATTTCAGAGTAGCTATTCATTTTAGATGCCCCTTCTCGTGTATTTTAAAGTGAGCTATTAGCCACCATAACTCATCTGGTTAAAGTACCTGCCACGATTAGCTCAGGCTGTGTAGAGAATGTGCATTTCAGCCATGTCCCTCAATGCCATCTATAACAGTTTATTATTCCTAGGAAAGGGATATGTTAGGCACAGAGGTTTGTAAACTGGTCACCAGAAGTTTAGCTGAATACTGTATACAGCAGTTGTGACTTGTTGCTTTTATAAGTTGCCAAAATTAAAAGTAAATCCCTTGAAGCCTAGACCTCTAATAATATCTCTTCCAATACTCACACATAATTTTATATGCAGGTCCTCACTTCTTACCTGTATAGTCCACAATTTCAGTAAATTAAAACACCCATAATAGCCCAGTTTATCCAGAGAACAAGAGATGAAGAAAAGCACTAAATTTTGCATATCTGAGTGAGTTTGGAGCACTCAGAAATGTATCACACACCCCCACACTCCTCCACACCCTGCCTTACTGTTCATGAAGGTTAAAAGGATGCTGCAAGGTGCAGAAACAGAGCTCTTCAGTGCTCATAAAGTGCAGCTAAAATGCCTATGAAGCCTTAAACATCAGTTTTGACTCTTTTCCTCTTTAAAGCTAAGACGGTAACAAAAAAAAAGGTGTATTGTTGTCTTCAATTATTGGCTTGGAACATGCTGAAGTGGTTAAACTTTGTCACAGGCTGCAGGGTCCATCTATTTTCCCAGGCAGTCAGAGGTGGGCTGTGCTAAGGGATATGATTACTATGGACACATTCCATTTCCCATCAAAGAGAACAGGCAGACTCATATTAACTTCAAAGGAGCTGGATCTGGTCCTGTATTATATATATCTACTGTAAAAAGGGTCTTCTAATGGATATTACATCTACAGTGAAATGAGAAGAGCAAAGATGGTGTGAAAATTAATTATCCTGTTATTGGCCCCTCTCTTACAGTTCTTAGTGTGAGAATTATATGCCATACTGTAACTTCCTTAAAGAATGTCATTTTTAGAGCAGTTTAGAGTAGTTTTCAAGTTATCAGGTCTCAGTTATGATGCACTGGCCACTTTTTCAAAAGAACTAGGATCTTAAAAAATATCTAGTGTGTTCAGATATATTTAAAATAAGATGCAAAAACCCTCCTACTCCTGTCAGCTGGTTTAAGTAAGAAAAAGAAATAACTTGGCTGCAATCCTAATAATAAAGTGGTATTTGTTAAATGATTTGGGACAAAGGCCATGCAACAGCTTCCATTTATAGTCTATAAAAAGCCTGTGGGAAACCACTATAATTAAAACTTCTTAAAATGCTGCCTGCATAGTTCACAGGCCAAAGTCTCTATATAACAGCCTTGTTCCTAGAGAAGGAATGAGAGTGAAACTGAAGATGCTGCTGGCTGAGCTTTGAGTATTCCTTCTGGAGCAGTGGAAAATGTTGCCTTTCTCACCTGCCTGTTCCACTTCTTTGATGGGATCTAGAGCTCCCATCAAAGTCTCAGAAGAGCCAGCAGGAGTAATGATGAGCTGCTCTCCCAGCTGCAGGAGCACATGGCCAGAAACCAATGGAACAAGAACACCACGGAGGATGACAGTCTTTTTTACAGGATAGAGGCTGAGCTAGTGTAAAAATGTTCTCTAATACCATCACAGATACAAAGTAAATTTCCAGACTTCTTTGGTTGTTAATTGCATGTAAGGAATGAAATGTGTTGTATCTTGGCTTCTTTTGCTCCGTTATGCAAATGAATCTCCGTAAATGGATGCATTTCTGATGCTTTTTGTCCTGTCCGGCAGGGGAGAGGTATGGCTCTCAGAAGGGGCTAATAATCCTCACCAGTGCTATGACAGCTGGGGCTGCTGAAGAGTTTGTATACATAATGAAGAGACTGGGCAGAGCTCTCATCATTGGGGAACGGACCAGTGGTGGCTGCCATTCCCCACAGACATATCAAGTAGATGATACCAACTTCTACATCGTTATCCCCACCTCCAGATCAGTCACCTCTGCAGAGAGCACTTCCTGGGAAGGGAAAGGGGTGCCTCCTCACATGGAAACACCAGCTGAAACTGCACTCATCAAAGCAAAGGAGATGTTCAGTGCTCACCTGCACATCTCTAGATAGCCCAGTGGTGGAACATCCTCCTAGTTCTTAGGAAAAGAAAGCTGCATCCCCAATTTTTAAACCCTAGAAAGGAGTGGGAACTTCATTGCAATCTCTATGGTCAATGAGTGGTTCCCTGTAGGTAACTCAAAGTGACTCCCTTTTCAACATTCTGACTTACTCTGTTCGGTGGAGCCCAGCTTTTTCTGAGCATGGTTGAGATATTTGAAGAATTCACTAGGGTTTCTGTATTACTCTCCTGTGGTCAAATATAAATGTTAGTTGTTGTGGTGTCTGTGTTTTAAGATTTAGCTCAAAATCATAGATATTGTTTCGTCCCTTAGAAAATCCCGGTTGTCAGTGTTGAAGGCATGTGAACCACCTCAAAGCATTTATGCAAAGGTAGAAAAAGGACCTCTGCTCCTTTAAAAATTGTGCACATTCCTATTTAAACACTTAAAGAAGAATTAAAAGTAATTGGGAGAGTCTGTTTTCCAAAATGAAAGAGCTAAATTAAGTATCTTCTTCATTTCACCATTTAGATGTACCAAAAATAACCATTCCCAGTTTGTCAGCATTACCCAGATTCTCGGTATTTCTTAGGTACATGCCTGCTTCTCCCATTGTATCTGGCAGAAGCAGGGGGAATGATCAGAAGAAAGGCAGTACATTGACTCTTTCACCCAGTGCTCAGATCAACAGTCTCCGGGAAAAGAATCATATGTTTTTACTTAAGGCTAAAACAAAATTGCTGTGTATCCTGCCCCAAAGACAAGAAGAATGCAGAGAAATACCCTTTGCACCCTGCTAACAAGCTACTTATTAAGTAATGGTTTACTCAAGGGCAACTAACAAAGTTACTGACATGAGCTTAATCAATGCACAACATTCCTCATCTTTCTTACAATTCTTATCTAACCATCTGTCTTTGTAATTGTTTAGAAATACAAGTAATTCTAATCTAGATCTCGATATTTCTCATGTCTACAAAATGCTAGCTGTAAGGTAATGAAGTTAGGAAAATCATCCTCCAAAATTTAGTCAGAGTCTGTGGTAGTTACACTTTGCTGTTTGCTTGCTCATTTGTAAGTTACTGCCATTTTTTTTATATAAATTGTGTTTAAACATCTGACAGCAGAGAATTTCTTTCAGTATTTACAGGAAAATAATTTTAATAACTAAACAGACTTTCCATCTTTTTTACAACTTGTTTGTCCTACCAGCTACACCCAGTGTGATTGCTAACCTAGACTCTTTTGAGTCATTTTCATGTTCTGATTTTTATGCCCTAGCTAGTTGTTGAACTTCTCAGTGTTGTGGAAAATATTTAAATGAATCAAAACTCATACAGAATTTTGTGTAAAATGATATATGGATGAAGAATATTAAAGATTCTTGATATAGAAAAGACTTGAGTAGTCAATGAATGAGTAAACAACATTAATGTATTTCTTCTAATGTCTTTAAAACCTCTTTAATATCTCAATGATCCAGATATACTGCTTTGTTTTCCTAAACACAATCAGTTGTGCTGTCATGTACAAACAATAGTAGTTGTTAAACCCAACACTTAAAAACTTCAGCCATCCATTCAAGGACCAAAAGGTATACCATATGGGCTCAAATAGCAATTAATTTATTCCCATAGTCATATGGTAATAAATAATAAATATGTTTAGAAAGTGGAATCCAGTTGGAAAAACAAACAATACAGATGCATTTGCTGGTGAGTCCATTTGAAATCAGTAGTGCTGTTAGTTCACTGAAGTGATCAATTTAACTGGAAAATGAATGTGCAACCTTGAAAAAAATTATTCATTGACAAAACATTATTTACTCTTTTATAGGTCATCTACTGGCTAATTGTCATTAAAACTTAGCAGGCTTAACAAAGGCCAGTGTGTTAAAAAACTTTTTTTTTTTTCTTCTTCTTTTTTCCTGTCTTCACAAGCTGTTATGTCATATTTGTTCCCATCTCAATAGCTTAGAACCTGGGCACAATGTAGTGTAAATTGTGTTAGATTGTACTTTTTGCTCAAGGCAGGTTCACAGTATCTTGTTTGAAGACACTGAAAAGACTGGTTTTCTTAGAGTAGAGAGATAATAAGCAGGATTGATGAACTATATCCTAACCTATCTCACTTTAATACTATGAGGTTGAAAGGACATAAATTCAGAACTGAAAAAAGGAAATACATGTAAAGGCAGAGCCTGCAGGACTCACTGAGGCAAGTGGCACTGAACCTACTGAGACAGTACTCTTTAGAAGTACCAAACACTTCTAGAACTTCTGGAACTATGATAGGTAACAGAACTTGATCTGAAACCTAAACCTGCACTTTCAGAACTAAATGAGATTTCTGTCTTCTGCAGTGTCAAGGAAGACATAGATCCTGAGCGGTACGTCCCACTTTGTATGTATGTCCCCCAGGTTTGGCTCCACCTGGCATTTTTGATGTTTCTAGTGACCACTCAAACCAAACCATGACCACAGCATAGTGTGATCAACAGACCGCACAAAACTAGAGCCAGTAATTGTATAGAAAATTACCCTGCATTGAAAGCTTTGTACATCATCACAAAATTATGAATTAAAGTTAGTTATGGAAAATCCACAGTTTATGGTTTAAATTATAAAGCTAGAGAGAAATTTTCTTGGGGAGGGACAAGCAATTTTGGAAGTGCCCTTCCACAACACAACAGGACATGCTAAAACTGCCACCCTTCTTTCTTCTAGTTCCAGAGCTGACATGGACATTCAACAGTTTATAGCACTATTCCCTTACCATCCCACCTAGAATAGCTTCCTAAAGTTTAATCCTCATTATATTCCTTTTAAAGGCAGGAAGTAAGGAGTCGATGTGTCAGACCTAGCAGTATGATCCTTCTCCTTTTAGCATGCACACAACTCTGACCAAGAAATGGGAGCTAGTTCATTTCTTTTGATACAAAATGATGCATTCTTCCTCTCTGGAGAGTTCTTCCAATGTAGTCTTCCCTGATCATACCACTAAAGCTTCCTTAGTCCAGTGATTTTCAAACTGTGTTCTGTAGACCAGTGGGAGCCCACAGACTGCATTGATTAGTGAAAAATTACCCAAAAAAGAAAAGTAAGTAAATATATATTCTTCAAAAGTGTACGAGTACTGTTTCAGTGGAGAAACACACCTTCACTGGAAAAAGTCCAGGGTACAATGAGTGAACAAATATCCTAATCTGGCATTTCTTATCAGTAGAGAAACAACGCACTGCAGGAACACAGCCTGAACAGCTAAGCTTGACAGCATTGTGTTATGTCCCTTTTCACTGGTCCAGAAACAGACATTGTGAGAAACAATGGTTTGATCAAAATGACACAATCTATCAAAGTCAGGAAAAGAAACAGTCAGCTGACTTCAAATTGTCTCCTGTTTTAAAAAACAAAATCTTTTTTTTTTTTTCTTCCTAGCATTTCCGCTTGTAGAAAACACACAGATCCCTGCTGTGAAATCACAGTATTGCACTGGGACAGAATGCAGTCCCCCATGAATTCCTTAAGTCCCTTCATTTCTTTGTGAACCCCCTGCTCTAGTGGACTGCCTTTTCTCCAGCGTGATTTCATCTGCTCCAATTTAAATGTTCAGACTTCTAGAGATAAGGGAAAAAAAAGCTTCCAGCATGACTCAATTACACGGTTTGTTTTTCTTTGTCTCCTTAGGCTTCCTTCTGCCACTTCAATATTTGGTTCACTCAGCTTTAATACAAATATTTTTATTTAAAGAAATAAAATCTGCAAAAATTTTGGATAAGCCCCCTGGTTTATGTAACCCAGCTTAGATGAGACACTCAGTTGAACTTGAGACACATAAAAGACATTCCCTTTACCTGCACATGGGATTTTACACAAGAGCTTGTTTTACACATAGGGAATCAAGCTCTGGTTCTGTTGGCATCTGTGCTGTTTTGCTCCGATGTTAGCATAAGTATAGCAGGCAACAAGGTGTGGTGTTGGTCAGTTGTGTATGTAGACACACCTTAGTTCACAAAACACTTTAGTCAAGTATAAGATTTGTTTACTCAATTTTTGTCAGTAGCCACCCACGAAGGAGCAAGGGCAGTATTGCATGCATTTTCCTGCACTATTTCCACGCTGCAAGAGGAAAATCCACGATCTTTACATGCTAGGATCAAACTGCAGCTGGAGAAGGTGAGGACAGCACCAGGAATAGTGCTGATTACAAACATCTCCTGTTCATGCTTGCATTTTGAATCAGCTCTGCCACTTTGATAATTGGTTCTCTCGCCTTTCTGTGCACGGAGGGCGCTTGTTCATTGATTGTCAACAGAGTACATAAGTTGCTGTGGCTGAGATATGCCTGCAAAGAAACTAAGACCTCTTACCTTTTTTTTCCCTCCGAGAAAATCACGTTATGACATAAAAGAAAGCCAGCTCTCCCTATAGCCTTGCTGCATGGTTAAGCCCCATACCATAAGCATAATTAAGAAGTTTGGTTACTGGTGAGACCTGTAAAGTTGAAGAATCACCCTTGGAGGAGGTTTTGAGATTCAGCAGTTCTTTACCAGTGGCTGATTTTCCACACTTTCTTAAGATCACTTATGCCAACACAAAATCAATGAAAACATGTAACTGGTTAAATTTGGTACTGCCTCGTTGTGATCTAAGTGATACACCAGGTGTAGTGCACTGGAAAAACAGGCCCTTGGAGCAGGGTAATGTTGAAGTGATGCACCAACATAATACTGAGGAAAACTACAAAGCTGGACTTGTCTTTTTCCAGAATAAATCTGAATCTAGGTTTCTAACCATAATACTGTTAATAAAACATGGCATCTTTCAGTAAGTACAGAAAAGAACATTTTGCAGCAATGGTACAAAAATCTTTAGTCTTAGTTAAACTGGAAAATACTGACCTTAAAGTAAGTGATGTAAATCAAGAGTAGCAACATGGAATTATTCTGGATTTGCACTGTAATAAATGAGATCACAATCTGGCCTGAACTACTGATGGGAACTATAACCCTAACCACGTATGAATGCTATGTTATACCATGGAGTCCTTCATTACACTTTATGGACACTGCCTTCACAGTAAACTGGTTGGCACCCAGATAAAACCCCATTGAGTGACATTTGGCCCATTAAACCTTGCCATAAATATATTCCTTACACAGTAAACGTTATTGGGCACAAAGCAGAGATGGAAAGATTAGAAGGAAACCACATCATCCCCTACTCAATGTAAGGTTGTTCCCTGTGCTCTGTGTTTCAAGTTTTTGTTCATTTTGGGTTTTAATGACTCTAGTGAAAGAGCTTCCACCACTGACCTTGGAAAGCTGTGTTACAATCCAACAGACCTCCAGTCTTAATTTATGTCTTCTGAACATAAAGGCATAATGTAACAGTTTAATCACTTTATGTTGGGAAAATAAAGCTGGGGTGCACTGCTTGTGGTTGGCCTGCAATAAGTCAAATGTTTATGTTAATAGGAAACAGCCATGTATTAATGTTCAACAGAAACTTATTGGAAAGAATACAGTCTCCTGACTTACAGAAATCTCCCGAGATGACAATGAGTGTAATATGTTGATCTCAACTAACAGCCTAAGACTCTTAGGCTGTCTTTTATCACTCAGATGTATTTACTTGCTGATATGTATACTATCGGCCTAGGCATCATCATGGGAACTCAAAAAAAACTGTCCAGTGTGCAGCCGTCAAACACTGGACTATATCATCAGTATGGTGGGAAATAAAAAGAAGCATATTTCAATGTTGATTAGTCTTAGCTGCAAAATGAGTAGTTTCTGGTCATTTTCTGTCTGAAAAGCAGTAATAGCAGATGAGGCTCAGAAACACGCCACAAAAACATCAGACAACCTGGAAAAATACTATAGAAGAGAGAGATAAATTCTTGCTTGAAGAACACATTGTCATAAGCTATCAAGGGAAAGCCCCTAAGTGGATTTAAAGGGTAATTAAATCCTAATTAGATGAGTAACAATAGACAGAATCATTGCTTCCCTCCACACACCCAGAGCAGTATAAACTCCCATGCCTCTGAGACTAAGCAGAGCTCAAACCAAAGTAGGCAAGAGAGAATTGTCTCATACGGACAGGCTATGGAGAGACTTCAATACTTTCTTTTAAAAAAAATGGGTTGTAGAAACTAAAGGATAGACAAGCTGGTCTAATGCAATGCAATTCATGTATGTATGCCTGTGTCTTTCTGTGAAGGACATTCCTCTTCTAGCTGTTAGCAGAACAGAGCCTATCATCCACAATTAAAGCATGCAGATTCTATCTATCAGTAGCTAATAGTAACTTGAATACCCTAGTTGCTTCCTTTAATATATTCAAAGCCTGAAAACCACAGGCCCAATTCTATCCCAAACAGAGCTGTACACCTAAAGTCACACAGATCTTGCTAACACACATCAGAGCAGAAAACTGTGCTCCCTGTCTACACAGTAATGTTGACAACAAGTCACATTTTGATACAAATCCAGGTTGATTTGACCTTTGTAAAAGATATTTCAAAAGTGGCAGAGCCTAGAACAGAATTCAGATAGACTCATTTACAAGTCATATCCTCTTTGGCAGTCTATTGGCGAGATGTTGATTATCACAAATTTCAGATAGAGCCTTAACTTCAAGTCCCTCTCAAAGCCAAAGAGGCAGTGAGATGTAATTTTTTTAATCAGACTCACAAATCTGATAAGAGAGCTGATTCAGCTACCTAAAGGATTAAGAGTCCACCAATGCTGCTAGAAACAGTAACTTCTTATCTTTTAGCATATAAACTCTGATTTTTTTAGTGCTCAAAGATTCCTCATTCAGTAAGGTGGTTGTTACCTCTGTATTTACACTGTACTGCACAGACAACAGCAAATCAAATACAGGCAAAGAAAACTGTTCACAAAGCAATATTTTTGTTCCCTATTCTTTGAAAATTAATACTGCATGTGCATTTGTTTCACTATTTTATTTCCTCAAAAATAGAGTGACAAGGGCTAGGTTGAGTTTTCAAAACTTACAACCCATTCAGACTCTTGTAAACTTCTTATATTTTTTTGCAAAGCATCTATTATAAATTATTGTAAACAGTGATTTCCTGTAAGAAACGTAAATGTAAACTCAAAAAGAAATGGATACAAGTGACCTATGTTTCCCTCCTTTACCCAACCTGCCCAGTCCCTTGGTGACATCTGTCTGCACAGCTCTAATTATGAGAAGTCATGTGCCGGGACAAATGATGGCGCTCTCGGAAGTACTCGTGACAAATGGGACATGTTAGCTTCTCTTCTCGTCTCCTCTTGCACTGGGATTCAGTTGAGGAGTATTCTTTTTTGTGGTGTGACCGCATGTGGAAGACTAAATCGGATGTCATGCGAAAGGACAGGTTGCATTTGGCACACCAGTTCTGGGCAGCAACTCCAAATGACGTGAAGGTAGGGGGAAGAAGAGTCAGTGAAGAGGAGGAGGAAGAAGTGGTGGTTGTGTTTTGTAACTGTCCTCCTGCTTGTTTGGGCCACGGTTCTGAGGTATATGGGAAAACATTGCTCCGAGTGATGTTTGTCTGCAGCATCTGAGCATTACACAAATCACTGACAAAGAACTTGGAATTGAGAAGAGTGCCGCAGCACATGATGTCTGTGGTGGCAATGAAGCCAGACAGCTCCCCCAGGCTCTTTGGTGACTCATTCATGGGATGAGAAGAATTTATTGCCGCTCTTTCTGTTAGACACTTACTGGGTTTGCTGAAAGCACTCTTCTGTTCTCCTCGGGCTCTAGTGGGCCACACAAAGGAGAATGCACTACCAGTGGAGTTCAGCAACACTTCTTTTGATACTTGCTCTTTACCAAGTGGGACCATGCCATCCTCCTGTTCTGGCTCCTTCGGCCTCTCATTCCTCAGCTTCTCCTTCATCCTCCTGACCTCAGTGAAAGCACTCTGCTTCTGCTCTAAAGCATCCTTCCTAGCTGACTGCTTCCCTGAACTAAGCTTCCAGAAAGAACCAGACAATGCATGCTCTCCCCCAACCTCTTCCTTGCCCCCACAGTTATGTTCCTCACTCAGATTATTGGTTTTCTCCAACAACACTGTTTTCCTGCTCCTGTTATTCTCAGCCTCTTCAGATCTTGCTCTCCTTTCTGCTGTGAGACCATGGGCGTCATCTTTACAAGCTGCCATTTTGACCTCTAGATCCCTTGCCAGGCTGTGGAAATTTGTGGTCTGCTCGGCTAAGTTGCTATTTTCAGTCTTGGGGTTCTGGAAGTTTCTCCATAGCAGGGTGCTCTTCTCTGGGACACATAGGAAGCGGACATGGGAGAGATAGGAATGCTCACACTTAAAGAATCGCTCGCATTCTTGGCATCTCAACTCTGCAGAAACAGACAAAAGATTATTAGTTTTGCAAAGGTAGAATCACGGATGGATGCAGATCCTGACCCTGTCATTGACAGAAATAAACAACCAGAAACAGCTCTTTTTACATGCAAGATGGTAAAGCTAATGCTAGTGCAGAATCAGGTTTCTTGCTGGTATGGAAAATGGTTGACTCATATTTGCCTCCATGTGCTACTGGAAGAGATGCTTTCATTTAGACTCTCAACACAAGTTTGTATTACATAAAATTGCCAGAACCCAATCGTCTAGATAAAACCATATGGACTTTATGACGATTTGAACTCCGAACTGAGATTGAGTCTGTATTTCCTCAGTAAGTCACTGGCTTTAATATAGGTTGAGTGTTAAATTCTATATACCCAAGTAATAACTTGGGAAATGGAATACCTTTCACAAATCATCTGACAATAGTGCCTGAAGCCCTTAGTCATGTTCATTTGGCAAACTGCTATATGCCTTAAGGCACAGATACCCATGGCACAGAAAATAATGTTCAAAGTGAAAGAATGCCAGTGACAGGCAGGAGGAATGAGGAACGCTCTTTCCTTCTGGCCTTTGGATGTTACCGCATCTCTGGTTCCTTGGGATGACTGGCTGCCCATGAATAGATGGTACATAACTCAGTGACCAAGACAGGAGTGGCACATCTTAACCTTGGTAAACAGTACATGTGCTATGTTATTTCACAAGACACAGAAGTTTTTAAATGTAAATTATGCCAGACAACACCCGAAGCCTGGGATACATGGAAAGTTCATACATTGATTAGGTAGAACTACAAACCCCTAATCTGTAGACTCAGTACAACTCAGATCACTTCTGAAACTACAGAAACTGAACTTTTTAGAAGATCTGGGTGGAACATTGTACCTGCTATTTTAAAATCTGGAGTCTAGATACGGTGTTTCTTGTGTAGATAACACTTTGCCCTGGTAAATTCAAAGGGCTGTCAGTATGTATCTGCACAGGAGCTAACAAAATACATTAAGGTCAGTTAAAATCATTTAGCGGGTTCCTACTATGAATGTTTAATTTAATATTAATTTATAGGCAAATACATTGCCATATAAATACCAACTCATACCTTTACCAACCTACACCTTTGCTAACCAACCTATATAAACTGTGTTTAAATCAACAAAAGTGAATGTAGAACGGGTTTTGTTCCAGTCTAACTAGATCAAAGTTGTGTGCAAATGACAGCTGGATTCAACCTTGGTATTGACCTGACAGTTATTTTTTTGGTCTCTGTAATCTAGATTTTTATTTTTTTCAGAAATTGCCAAGTCAGTTTCTTTTAGAGCAATAAATTTCTAGCAACATCTCAGAATTAAAATCATGCCCTTGTCCTCATACCCACTCTGTCCCACACTAAACAGGCAGACTGTGCTGTGTGCAGTACTGTGTAAACTGTTATGTATTTTTATAGCCCTGCTCATATACAAGATTAAAGTTGAACGCTAGCCTACACCTGATTCCTCAGTGAGATAAAAAGGCATATTTCCAATTGTTATTTTAGGCTTTTAGGATTCCAAGGTAGTCAGGTGCATAGGATTCCATTACACAGCTCAAAAGCTTCACCATTAATCCCTAGTGCAGCATCCATTGCTGGAAAGTAGCAATGAAAATGGCACTGAGAACTGCAGATTTGTTCTTGCTCTATGTCTCCAGCTCAATCCCCAAAGCAGATCTTTTTTCTTAGCTGACTGGCTAAGGATTTAGACAGGTTTTATTTCCTGTATTACAAAACCACCACATACTGAAGAAGTTGCAGACTCACTTCAGTCCTTAGTGACCCCTGCAGTCAGAATTTGGTACTTACCATTCTGGGGACTCTGAGCTTTTATCTCATTGAAACCCAAGAGGTTGGAAAGCTCCTCATCATACCAGACAAGCAGCTCCTCATTTTTGTTGATTTTCCTGGTAGAACGATAATATAACTGACTATTTTCTAAGTAAGCTTCCAAGTTCTGCTCCTTGCTATTGGTAGCTGCTTGTACAAGTCTCATCCAAGGGAGTCCTGTGGGACTGTGTACAGATGTAACGTCTACCTGTGGGAAAGGACACAAAAAAGGGAAGTTTCAGGTCTTGGGAGCCAAAACAGATTTTCATCAAATTCAGTAACCGAGCCTGTGTTCTGCCTCATACAGAACCAGTGTGCCAAAGCTGCAAGCCCAGTTCATACACCAGTGTCACCAATCCAAAGCCATCATAGGGAAAAAGCTTTACCAGTGTGAGTGCTGAGAGCTCTGGGAATATAGCTGCATGGGAAGGATAAGGTGACACCAGTGTTCACGTGTAACCTCTCATGGCAATGCCAGGGCTGGTACATTGGTCAAACTCTAGCCCACTCAGGGCAAGGATGATGTCCTCCGTCTGATGCAGGCTGTCCCATGGAAGTGTCAGTGTGGATCACACTGGTACAGAGGTATGCTTCTCTGTAAGTAGGGGTCTCAGCCCCATGGGAAAATGGGATCTGAGTGAGGAGCAGTGTGAGTGCTGTGGTCTGGGGATGTGAGATGTGCAGACCCCTGGATCAGTGCAGTGTGAACCTGGAAATAAATGCGCACTCTGGCAGTTGCATTTGGAGTTTTTCACTGACCTAAGACAATATGGATCAGAAAGTGTAAGAATAATCTTGGTGATTTGATTCAACACCCCAAGGAGACAATATCTGCTTATGTAGCTGTTTGGCTAGATTACATAAAAATAAGTAATGAATATAGCCAAGAAGTACTTATATGATCTCTTTTCTTTTTCAGAAATAAAATTATTATGTATTCCTATTACTGCCTTTGATAAATTGATTAAATCAATTTCAAGGTATCTAAATAGATAAAATCTCATCAGATTAATATTTTTCATTAGATTATTTCTGAGAGTTGTGAGGGGTTGATTTACATTCAGTATGTGTGCATTCAGAAATACCAGATTAAGTTAAATAATATTGCTTAGGTTGCAAGGTCAGGCTCTCAGAAGTTAAAAAAATAATATTAAGTCTACTGTTCTAATTAAATTTCCCTTCTGTGTGTATATTACAGCATCATCTTCAGTTACATGTACTCCGCAGGACTCACAAGTCATTGAGTCACAGGTTGCCCATGCTCTGAAAATAATGTAACTGTAAAGCATTTGGCTTTGTCTTCCTCATTCAGTGTGTGGCTCCCATCTTAGTTACTTTATTGCCTTTTCTCTGAATAGGGAATTATTTATTTCTTTATAGTTTGGTTGTGGTTGTTTTTGCTTTTTTTTTTCATTCTTGGTGTTTACCACATCAGATCTACATCCTCTGCAGTATTTGAAAGACATGGAATATTTTTGTAGCTTGAAGGCTGGAACATAGGGTGATCAAGGGCAACATCTACATGCATAAAAAGCCTCAACTAATTTTTGAAGCACTAAGTCATTGTTTAGAGAGGAAGAAGTTTGAAAATGAAAAATGTCTAATGACAAGTATGATCTAAATGTCACCCCAAGCAATGTATAACTCTGTTTTCCACTAATTGCAGGGCAGCTATTCGTTGGTGTTTGGTATCAGAAACAGTATTTTGGCTAGTTCTTTCTCTGTTTTGAACTCTCTCTGACTACTACCTACCATGAAAAGTATGACCACATTAGTAGCTTGAATACGAGAATGAAACATTAAGGAACCATTAGGATAAGAGTTAATTAGTATGAAAGAGAAAATAAATTAGCATGCCCTGTAACTGTCTCTCTCTATATGCCATGGTAATTAACAATGATTGAGAAATACAAAAGTCTGACAGCATCACAAGCACACCTACCCACACACAGTGGTTGTAGCTAATAGCTATGACAGAGGCTGTCATCTATCAGTTTCTGTGTTTCAGAAATACTGAGCATCCACCCAGCACTCTAAGCAAAGTCAAAGGGAACACAGCTCCTCCAGGAACCTGGAATCCAGGAAAAGAGCTAAGATTGCTGGAGAGGGGTAAAGGACACAGCATAAGATCTGGGGGTTGTCAACTACGAGTATGCACCAGCTTTAGTTTTTCCATCTTTTTAGAGACACTACAAACCCTGGGAGTCCACCTTCTTCTAGAGACAGCAATCCCTCAGATGTATCCTTTGCACACATGTATGAAGTAAAGCTCACAGCCCAACAGGTTCATTCATAGCTGGGCTATGGAGGTAATGTGGCTTCCTCAATAGAGGCTGGAGAAGGGAGAGGATAAGACTCTTCCTGGGAACCCACAAGAAGCTATAAAAGATGCAGAGGAACTCACTGGGACAGATGGATTTGTAAGGGGTCAGTTTGCTTTCTGGAATAAATGATTGGCTGGAAGGAACCACCTATGCCAATGGTTGCCAAGGCATTTTCTTAGCCCAAGCTTACAAATTGGCCCAAGGAGCTCAAATTAGGGCCTTCAAGAGGATGAGAGAAAAAACACAGAACTGCCTTTTTGACTAAACATAAAAGCCCAAGATGAGAATACCATTGTTAAAAATAATTTTCTCCAAAATCTTGCAGGAGTGCTGCTGTACTATGACAAATGTGAACCTCAGCTGCAAAGAATACATCTTGCCAAGTTATTTCTGCATATATTCTGTTCATACCGTAGCCAGCATATCAAAACCCATTTCTTTCTTTGTACCTCAGTACCATGATAAAAACACACTATAGTGATTGAATTGTTAATCAATTTTCTACACAGAGTCAGGAGCTTAACAACAGTTCCTGATTTCTGGAAGGCTTTCCTTTTAGTTATGAGTAGCTAACAGGATATGGGACCACTGATTGCATCCGAAACAGCTACTTGCATAGAATTTGATGCATTTACTACCAAAAGACAGAGATCTGAGATATCTGAGTCATCCAATTTCCTGGCTGCATAACAATTACTTAGTTCAAATGTAGCAAAACACTAAAGGCATCCTTCTTGAGGGGTCTTCCAATGTGGAAACCATTTGAGGCTCTTTCTTAAGTCTACATTCCAAAAGTCCCAGGAGAAATACGGAAATATCCCATAAATAAAGCCTTGTTTCAGGAGAGGACTTCCCCAAAGAGTTTGTAGTTCTGCTGGAGTACTAACACCATCCAAGCAAGCAAATGTGTGCCAGATACTCAAATAATTCTAAAACGCCTGAAGCCGCCTCTTCTCTTTCTTGATTTGTTTAAAGCAAGTGTCAAACAGGGTATCTCTCAACAGCTTCATCTTCCATATTATAACCACAGAACCATAGAATGGTTTGTGTTGCAAGGGATCTTGAGGATCATCTAATTCCAACCCCACTACCATGGGCAGGGACACCTTTCACTAGATCAGGTGGCTCAAAGCTCCATCCAACCTGGCCTGGCAAACTTCCAGGGATGGGGCATCCACAGCTTCTCTGGGCAACATGTTTCAGTGTCTCATCACCCTCACAGTAAAGAATTTCTTCCATATATCCAATCTAAATCTACCCTCTTTCAGTCTGAAATCATTACCCCATATCCTATCACTACTCTCCCTGATAAAGACTCCCTCCCTATCTTTCCAGTAGGTGCCTTCAGAACACAGAAATCTTAGGAGAACATGTATGTTTCCCAGCATCATCTATGCCATAGCATATGGGAAATTTGCTTGCCTCACATTGTAAAATACTGCTTCCCTGTCTTCATCCAGACCAGTGGTAAATGAAATGCACTCCGAGACTCAGAAAGCCAAAGTAAGATGACAGCATGAGAAATATGCATTGTCCAAATAAAAATTTTATGATAAACTGTGGGTGGGGAATGAAAAAAATAAAAAAGGGAACTAGAGCTGGAGATTTAACACTCCATCACAGTCCTGGTGTTTCTGACTTTCCCTATATGACAATTCCTTTTGTTTCACAGACATATATCTCTTTGGCTTTTCTACAGTGACTGAAAAGTGCAGCTGTATGAGAGACAGACATATCTAAAGTAACTTTAAGAGGTCCATATACTAATAGCAATAAGTCATGCTTGCCTGAAGATTGTGTGGACTAGTTGCCTGACTAATATCTTCTATGGTTCTGTGCTGAGATCACTGAGATTTTGATTTTGCTTTTATGGATAACTGAGCAAATTGGGTTAATGCTTGCTCAGATCTGTCAGTAAATGCTGTGAATATACCACCTGCATGAATCAGTGCAATGCCACAGTCTTCACTCTCTGCTCTCCCAGAGGTGTTACACCTCCTGATAAGCCTCCTTTGTAAGGATGAAATCTGAGAATGATGTTCCTAAACTATTTGGCCCTCTTTTCTCCTATTCCCAGTCAGCATTGAAGCAGGTCATCAACGGTCAGCAGAGAAGTGGGATCTTGTGTTCCTCTTGCAAAGAAAACAGTTTGCAATCTCCAGTCTACAGCTCATAAATCAGAAATGCACTGGCTACTTCTCCCCTTTGAAGGAGCTGTTAGTTGTGCTGAACAAAACAAAAATCTACCCCTTGGCAAAGTTACCTTCAGGGACAGAGTAATCCTTTTTGATATGACTAACATTAAATTATGCTTTTGCCTACCTTAAATACATAGTGGATGTTCCGTCTATCAGAACACTTGAGAGCAATAAAAGCTACAGTGTCCAGCAGGGTGTTCTGCAGCATGCATGGTCCAAAAACAACTTCTTCGGGAATGTCTTGTGTGGTATGAACAGTAGCCAATATGTCTGGAAAATGGTGATGTAGAAGTTTGTTGTCACTTGTCCAAAGGAATTTAGGCAAAGATGTAAGTTCCATCATAGATCTGTAAAATAATCAAGAAATCACATTTGCAACAGAGATGAAAATGGAAAGGGGCATCACTACTTGGAATAGAAAGACTTCCAGAAGCTGTAGGTGAACTGTAAGAGTATGCCAAGATATTGTTGGTTACAGAGTTTACAGCCTTATTAGCATCCAGATCAGGAAGAGCAAAATGGCTTTACACTAAACCAAAATCTTAGCTTTGTAAGGAAGTGAGTTACTCTTTTCTGGAATAGGCAGACACTGCAAGAGTTCAACTCCTGCTACACTGCTACTCTCTACAGACAGCAATAAGAAGCTTTGGGAACAGCAATATTTTCAGTGAGTGGAACTCAGCATATTCTTGTTCAGCATATTCTCAGATATACGTCTTATTTCCTAGTAGTAGTTTGTAGAAGTGTGAAGAAATGTAAAGAGTACAACAGCAAAAGAAATCCCAAGCACTTTTTGAAAGGCATTTTGAAAAAGCTGTGCTTTTTGATTTGGGGGTGCAACATCAGTCTAGTTTCTGGTTAAGCTGATACAAAACCAGGAATAACCTTTGTCCCAAGTCTATCCAACCTGAATGCACAAAATCTGTGGAGGCTGAAAAAATATTATTTTCATACCATCTCAAAATATATGCAAGATCTTATTTATCTGCTGTTGTTGGTAAAATCAAATCAGATTGTGACCCTTTGTGTGGTGATACTCTTAGAATAACATTAGTTAGTAGAGATTGCTGTCTTTAGAGGATGAATATTCCTGCTCTGAATGTAGAATATTATATTTTTCAGAGCAGAGGCAATTTCTGCAATGTGAGCCACAATCTGAGGACTCTATGCAGTGAAGAGGCAGTCAGAGTTGTCTTTCTAAGCTTCTGTAGGTTTTTAATAAAGATTTTGCCATCTCCAGCTCCCAGCTGGAGGTCAAGGAAATCCCCTCATTTACACCATCAAGACCTGGATCAGGTCCATTAGGCTGAGAAAATTAAAGAGAACAGCAACAAGCCCTGAAGAGGCCTTAGCCTAACGAGTACCGAGATAGAAGAGCTGAAGATCCAATCTAATCTTTCTCACTCTCTGCCAACAGAATTGATTTGTTACTCACTGACTCATGACTTAAATTGAAGTGATATAAAGTGCTCAGGAGAGTTGCACTGATTTAACTAAATCAATTTCTAAATCACTATAGGAATTCAGTATAATTTCTTCCTGGTAGCAAGGTCTAAGGCCTTACCCTGAAAATATTGAAATACATGTTTGCATATGCAGTATGTAGTTCACATCTGAAGGATGAAGACCTAAACCAGACGACCAAGGCAAAGAGTGGGATGCAAAAAGTGAAAAAAAAAAAACAACCAAACATTTGGCTGGCTTGACAGAGATTAGTCACTAAAAGAAGGAGAGACTGGGTTTCTGCTTTCTTCTAATGATGAATTTCATTGCCTGGTTTCTCAATAATCTCATACAGTTATTATTGATGTGAGAATAGAATGATGGGATCTATGTGTACATTGGCACAATATATAGAATCTACCTAAATAAACATTCATATCTATTTGTGCATTTTCATTTAAAATATAACAGTTTTTAATAAATTTAAACAGTCAATGTATATTTATTTTAAGTAAGACCAAAAAAAGAAATGGTCCAAACCAATTGGAAAATAAATTTGAGATCTAAAATCCTTAAGTCTCTCTAAATAAGAAAAAAGTTTAGAAATAAATTATAACCTGAGCCAATTCTTTTTCTAAAGAATTCATGTTCAGAAAATTCCTCTCTCTTCTAACATTATTTTACTTACCCACTTATGACCCTAGAAAGCACCTCTTCTTAGATTTCTCTTTCTCTGAAATTCATCTGAATTTCTCCATGTAAACTAAGAGATGGCTGAGCCTTGGCATGCTGCTGTCACTCCAGAGGAAGCAGAAATCCAGGGCTCTCAAAGCTCAATTTCCAGTGAGGAAGATGCTGAATTCGAGCACATACACTTCTCCTAGGAAGAGTGTGGGTGCTACCTGTGTGCATTCTCTTCCTCCAGAAATCTCAGCCCAAGCAAAGATACAAGGGTCTGAAGAATATACATTCCCTTTCCAGCTAGCTACTGCTGCCTGATATTTATTGTCTATTTGAGCAGCTCTTGAAAGAAGTACCCAACCCTAACAAGAACCATTTCTCCAAAGACTGAAAATGTGTGTACACCAAGAAAAACTGTAATATTTATGTGTAACAGCACCACCTGGTGACTTCTGGCATAATATACATCCCAGAGAAAGATTCACAATGTGGCAGGACACGCTTTAGCACTGTTACCTGCAAGATGGGTCTGCAACTGTCAGTTTCCAGACCACAACCACAGCCCACACCTCCAACCCAAATATCTCTTCTGAGCTTCTTGGTGAAGATGTCAACACTTCTCAGCAATATGTGTGCTGCTTGCTGTGCTGCCTACTCCCCAGCCCCACCTTATGAACACAGAAGTTTCCACACACCCAAACGGAAGGAGAGGAACTAATACCCTGGACACAGGAGTCTCTTCCTGTACTCACTGTCCCACAGGCCTGCCTGCAGACTAATCCTCCTTTCTGGGGAGGGGAAGGGAAGCCACCGCTCCTCATTAGAAGCACTGCCCTATGGCAAAGATTCCTGGCCACGCGGAAAATAAATCAATGTTTATTCTACAGCAAATAAAACAGTACGTGCACACCTTCAGTTCCATTTCATTCACCTAGATTGATGGGATATAGGAAATGCAGGTTAATAAGGAATATCAGATATTTTCTAACAGATCTTTCCTCTATCCAAATTCAAGCATCTCCTAAACTGAATAGGCCATTACCATTTGCTTGTTTCCAAACAACTGTGAATTAGTCAAAGATCTGTGATGGGTAAAAAATCCCCCAAACCTACAGGCACAAATGCCAAAGTCTCAAAGTGCTGCCTTGGCAGCTGTGGTCACATTCAACTGTTGCGCGAAAGGTCAACTTTGCGAAAAGTTATGAAAACGATGTACTGTGTGGACACAGCAGGTGGGCTTTTTACCTACGGTCAGCCCTGCACCAAAAGCCTCCAGCATGGGAAGACCAATCTCTTCAAATAATTTGTCAAATGCACCATCTAGTGTAACATCTCAGTATAACACAGTGTCCCAAGACAAAGAGGCAGCAGGACATCCCCAGGTCCCTGGTGTTGTTAAGTCTGTTGAGACACACCACAATTACTGAGCACTGTCAGGCATGAAGCGCTTCTCTCACGAGTGAAGCATTCTCTCCATCACCGTCTGCTCAAACATGAGGTTAGGTGCCTTCAAAGGCACTGGGTTTTATAGGGTTTGGTCAAGGTTATGTCAGGTAGGTAGTGTGATTTAAATTTACAGCATCTTTTTTTTGAAACAGAGAAGGCAGGCTGAAGATGTGCTGCTGGTACATGAAATGGAGAATGGTGACACTGCAATGTCTTTAGAAGAAAAAGGGTGAATCATTTTCCCATAGTCTCCAAATAGCATGAGAAAGCTCTTCCCTCTGCAGGGACAGGCTTTCAGCTTGTGTTACAGAAGCAACTTCATCAGCTATGAGGTAACAGTAATCAAGTGCGACTTCACTGCTTTCAAAAACTAGCTGACACTTCTGCAAAGGGATGTGCTGCATCCTGTGGGCTTTCCAAACTGAAAATCACTTTTCAGTGGTTGTTGCTCTTAAAGAAACCTATCAGGCTGCATAGCACTTTTAAAGAAAGTTTACTAACATAGACTTTACCTTTTTCCCTTGAGTTTAAGAATAGTAGTGTCTGGAAAATGCACACCAAGGTGCAAAGCTCAAGAGTAGTTCAGCAGTATCCCAAGTCTAAATCTGCCCAGGGCACCTCCCCGAATAAGCCCAGTAAAATACTCATTGACATTTTACAGGAGTACATCTCAAGAATATATGGGTATGAGATTGCCCAGTGCCCTAATCAGCTCTAGTCTTTTTAGTCCTGCAAACTCAGAGAGGGCGAAGAAATGACAGTGTGCAAGGCCAGGTCTGACTGCTGCCAGAAGGGCATCTGCTGGGCTCACCGAGGGGGTCAGCAGGTGTGTGACTACACTATGGCAGCATGTGATCCAGAAGGCTTGCTGCATAACAGTCAGTGCAGCCTCATAGCTTGAAAGCCCCAGCAGACAGCTTAGTATTGCCTGAAATATAGCAGCACTGCCTGCAGAGGTTAAAACAGAGGACAGAAATGAGCTAGAACAAAGTAAAGTCATATATAAATAGGCCAGAATATAAAACTGAAATACCTCTCAATCTGGACAGATTTGGATCTAGACTAACCCCTACATGTTTTCATTTGGTTGTAATCAACAGCCAAAATTTAAGCCACAACTAAGAATGCTCGGTTTTTGCAAAACTTTCATTAGTTTTCAGGACCATGAGACTTCAACTGGAATGTGAGTTCTACTCCAGCCCATGAACCCAGTACTTGAGCTATTGTTTAATTCTAAATCCATCTCACTGCAAATCTCACATCTTTGCCAACAGTCCTTATAGTCTAAGGAAAGTCACACTTATTAAGAATCTACAAATGTAATCCTTATGAGAAATGGAGAAGGTATACTAGAATGCCTGGCATTTTTCTTCACAGGCTGAAGGAGGTGAATTGCTTACATTCTTTGTAGTGAGTAAAAGACGGGGAAAATGATCACAACAGAGAATTCTCCAAGACTAACCTATTCCATTATTCTTATCTTATGTTACTGATTTCCACACTCTGGCTACCTCTTTTAAGGAGCAATAATTCTTCTGTGTGCCATTTCTTACAGATTTGCTAGCAGTTGTACATCTGACTAATTCAATCTTCTACAATATACAATTTTACAGAACTCTGTCATAAGCCTCTTTGTGAAGGTCATCTCTTCAGCTCCGTTTCATGCAGGCAATGATATGCTTTGCTTGCCTCAAACTGCCAGTGTTGGGAGTGCCATTGCCTCCCAGAGATATGATCCCCCTCGTGCAACATAATTCTGCTCTTCTCATGTTCTGCATAAGCAATTTCTGTACCTCTGGGCTCACCCACACAAATGTCTCTAAAAGGGGGAAATGAAATGCATATTTATAGTGCTTTAGTAGCACATTAGAGTCAGGTCACCTGTTAGATTATGGGTACTCTCCATATTCTATCTGTCACAGATGCAAATTCTTCATATGGAAGAGTTTAGGGACTTGCTGTTTAATGGACTCATCATCCCTCAGAGAGCATCTGCTACACATATACCATGTCCTTGAGTGATGGATTTTGCATCTTGATTTCTGAGAAGTGTGACATATCTGTCAAACAGCAAGTACCTATGGGCAGGCAGCTCCCTATGGATTATGCAACTGTGGATGTTCCATCAAAAAGCATATGAAATAGATGGTGCTCACAGCAACTGCTCCTAGCTTCCTTGCTTCCATAAGCAGCACACACATTACTAGTCATCTTTTGTTTCCTGAATGGTCTTCCAAGCTGGAACCCCGCAGATAGCCTTCTCCACCTCTCTCCCCATTTCCCAACACTGGCATATCATCCCATTAACTAACTAGGGTTACAACTTCTGCCTTCCTGATTTTTTTTTACACAGCTTACTCACCTAATAGGAAAAACATGCTTCTAGAGAGGGGAAGTGAGAGAAGGGCATAGGAGCAGTTCTAAGCTAGTTTTCAGATCCCTGATTTTCTACTATATGGCCTTCAGATGCCACTGCAAGCTCTTCTTAGAAATGCCAGGAAATGCCCAAATGTAGAAAGACCCATTTGAGCAAGGACTCCCCTGCCTTCTATTTTCACAGGACTTGACCCGATTCTCCTTGCCAATGACAATATTGAACTATGACATCACTTGGAGTTTTCTGGTGGTCATAAAAACACTGGTAGCCTTACTTAATATTATGATCAACTTTGCAAGTGTGAAGGGAACAAATCAATCACTTTTGCAAGAGGGGAACCTTTTCAGCCAGAACTTAATTAGCTGGTTCAGCTCTTCATAATCTTAAATAGAAGGAGGAAATACAAATTGTTTCTCTTACTTTTTTTTTTTTTTTTAATTTCAATAACAGCTTCTATTTAACATTTGCATTCTATGTTCCTGTGGATTAATTTGCATATAGTGATATAACTTTCAAAGCAATTACCCTAGTTGGAAAAAAATCCAAACAGCACAAATGTTACTCACAAAAACTAAGGAAAGTATTTGATCCTGGGAAGCATCATCCCACAATCTCCCCAACCATTTTCACATCTACTTCAGACTTTCTCCAGAGCAGAGATTAATGCAAATAGTATAGCTCTGCCTTTGCCATGTCAGCCAAACTGAAAGGGAATAAAAAAAAAAAAAAAAAAAAAGAAACATTAAATACCTGTACCATTATTTCCTTCACCTTATGGCTTACTCCTCCCTACTCAAAAGTGTGACGGCATTTTCCCTGAAGCACATAACCTGTGACTTTGTGCCAATGCTCTCCTGTGGCTGCTGCCAAAACTGCCTTTGATTTCAAGAGGAGGTCTGTCGGCCTGAGGAATCCATGATCAGACATGCAGTGTCATGCACAATAAACTACAGATATTAAAGGAATTGAGCTGATGCAGACAGAGTGCTTCTGTCGGCAGCATTTATTATTCTCTGTTGTCATAAGGAGCTGAGGATTCTTAACACATGAAGGGAATTCCAAGGGAATCAGAGATGGAAAAGTGAGAAAATCTACTTCCTGGGTTTTATACATTTACTTTCCTTCTGTGTGAGATTTTCTCCTCTTTTTATTTAAGTTGTGAACTTTAAAGGAGAAGAATCAAAACTGAAACTGAAGGAAACTGTCCAGAAATCAAAGAAAGAAATGGAGAATACTTCTTTTAAAAGATAAAATAAGTAATTCCAGAACTCACAAAATAAATCCTGAAAGAAATTGCAACTTGTTTCCTAAATCTATTAAATTACAAGCTGAGAAGTTCCTTTTAAAGTGTGAAAAATCTAAACAAGTAATTTCTTTTACATCTCCACCTCTGCAAGACAGAGCTTCTGTGCTTCAGCTTGGGTGCAGGTCTGGAAACTGTTTCCTTTAGGGCATGAAGTGGTTCCTTCATAACTTTACTGCTGAAAATTCCATGTATAAGAAGAAAACTGTACAAGTGTACATGGAGAGGACAGGAAGATACAGCTATGTGCCAGCCTGTTTGGGATGAACAAAGCCAGCTGTGGGTTTGCTGCCCCTCAGACAGCCATTGTATCCCAAGCAGAGTATACAAAAGTCTTGGATTACCTTAGAAAGGAAAGAATTCCTGTTGATTTTAAGAACAAAAGGTAGTCATGTGTTACTTATTTCTGAATCTCAAGTTTAGCAACCTGTCCATCTTTGAGGAACAGCCTGTAGACAATATTGCTTGAATTTCTGAGCTCTAAGTATGTTCTTTAATGCTCCCATTTTCACTGGTGGCAAATTTGGATCCCAGCAATGATTCTTCTGGGAAGCAAGGGGGCAGTTGACCCAAAAGAGGGCCCTTTCCTGTCTCTAAGCCACTTCCCATTTGTGTGTTAAGAACAGCCCAATTAGCACTGATAAAGTAACAGAAATAATAAAATTTGTGGAGATGGGAATTTTTTTGCTGTCTGGGGCTATGATTGGGGCATACTGTGAGTATCTCTCTTCTGAGTTCCTCATATTCCTTGATGTACTGATGCTCTGAACATATCCCCTGTACTACTGAGATGACTCAGTCCCTCCAGCGTGCCTGAGGTAGGCATCTGGGAAGAAGCAGAAGGAAATACAGCTATGTATCAGGGAGGAATTTGCTGACTGCAGAGATAATCTGAATCTAAAGAGAGTGGAATAAAATTGGAACTGAACTAGTCTGATGCATGAAAATGGCTTCCCCTTGTCATTCCTAGCTTTCTTTCAACATACCTTCCAGCAGCTGCACAACTTTGACCTCATAAGCCCCTAAAAACAACGGATAGCAATTCCCTGCCTACCATGCTCTGAAAAAATAATGAGGCAGCTCGGAGTGAAGAGCCTGATGTCTACTTTGAGCATCCAGAAACTGGCCTCTTCTGGAGTATGAGTTAAATCTGGAGGTTTTATTGTGAATCAGAGGCCACCAAGATTAAGGGGTGCTCAAAATTCAGTTGCTGTATTGTCATATCTTTAGGGAGCAGTTCTCCAATTCTTAACTGTTTTACGGTTCTATGGTCTTCAGACTGTCTTCCATCACCTGAAATCCCCAGTACATGCAATGTAAGCTGACAGCTCTTGATGAACCATCATTATATCTTGGCTGGATACCCAGCCTAGTGAATCATGAAGCTGCCAAATCTTTTTATTATGAACAATATCTCAAACTTCGGTGGGAATAATGAAGAAGACAGAGCTAAAATCCCTGCTTGGAAACAAGTAAATACCTCAAGCTCCACATTTGCCTTAAGCAAGTCTTGTGAAATACAGGAGTCATTTGGAAGTGCATATTAAAATATAAGCTTCCAAGTTTCTTCATATTTTCTATGAGGATAAGGAAAGTTGAAGCAGGGTGTCTCCTGGTGCATGGTAGCTGCCCCACAAACATGCAGAGATGCCTCTCCAAAGTAGATGTGGATTGAGTCACTTCTCCAAGACCACCACAAGGATGCAATTTCAACCCTTTACCAGAAGACCAGGAGCAAAAGGCATGAGACTAAGCATCAAATCTAGCCTGATGAGAAAATAACTGAGATTTGAATGAGTCCAGTAGAGTCATATGCCCTAGCCCCACTGACGTTCATATGGCAGCTCAGTACCAAACTTCCTTATGTTCTTAGGAAATTTCCACAATGAAACCCTATTTCTATGGTCACCATCTTCCATGGCAAGAAATGGAGTAGGCAGGAGAGGAATGGACTATCCCACACAGCAGGAAAGCCTGGTTAATACTGATTTGCTGGAATGTGTGATGCAACAGTATCTGCATAGCTCCATATGAAGACTTCTTCAGTTTAGCAGACTTGTAGTAATCTGGAGGTTTTCAATCTGGTAGAACATGAGCGACAGAGTCACTGAGGTCTCTTTTCCACACCTCCCAGTGCTTGAATACAAGAATTACAGCGCAGGCACTGGGAAGGGTCTTTGATGTTTCAGGCTGGACAATGAGTAACAGTAATATCATGCTACCCGAATTAGAAAGAATTAAATATGTTTGTTTTCTGCTATCCCAGTGGTTCAGACAGACTGGGTCCACGAGTTTGGCTCTGTGATGCATAAAATTTCAATACTCCTCTCCAGTTGGGTTGGCTCCAGAGGCAGAATTAGTGCTTCTTTTTTAGCACCACATCTGATTTAATAGACCCTGGTGGGTGATACTGGCTTGTACAAGTCATTCCTAAGTCAGACAATCCACCTGTGGATAAAGAGGAGTGACTACAGCTCTGTAGTCTGCTAGCTTTCAAAGACTTCATTTTTGTCTGCAGGGCCGACTCTTCATTGGACTATAGATGTTCTGTCTAATGGAAGCATTGCATTTATCCACCACTGTGCTTCTGTGGTTTCAAGGCCTAAAACCTAAACTCAGGGTTCCTGTAGGATAAAGGGAGCATGTTTTAACTCTTCAACCAGGATTAAGGATTATCAGACTGTATGTTATGAATTAACATAATTCCAGCTGCATAGTGTATGCAGTACACTGTATGGATATATTTCAGTTCAGAGCACAGAGTATTTCATATTCCAGACCTCGGCTGTGCTAGTGGTCACCTCAGAGATGGTCTAGTTTCTGCTCCAGCTGCTCTGGCATTGTTCACCGTTCAGCACTAGACATAATGCCCCAAAACATCACAGGAGCTTTGAACTTTATAGGGGACAACCAGGAAGGGAGAGAAAGCAGATGTAAAAATACCTCTACTTTTCTAACGCACACAAAAGCATGCAACAGACACGCATTTTAAAGCAACAAAGTTATTCCATGGGAGGGGTAACAGAGAAGGCAACTTCTGTACATAGTGAAGAAAGTTACTTGTCACACAGATGTGTACATCCACTTTCAGCAAAATCCTTGTTTGATTCACATAAATAGGAGCCCCAATGATGGCAATTTGTGCTAACCCATTTGTTCTCACAGAGTTGTGCATTTGTTCCTTCACACAGGCAGCCATGCAGACAAAACCACCATTCCCGATGTGTAGCCACAGAAAACAGAAAAACAACCAACCAACCCACTCAATCCAAACACAACCAGACTGACCCAAACACAAACTGAAGCAAAATCCGTAACTTGTGAAAACAGTCACAAACAATTTTTCTGTCTCTTCATATAGTTCACATTCATGTCTCCTTTTCACAAACTAAAAGAAATTACATTGTCTGATCGATGTTCAAGATACATAAGGTGTGTTCTTGCTTAACAGTCCTGCTATTTTTTTTTTTTTTTTTTTTTTTTTTTTTTTTGGTAACTCTCAATTTAAAAATAAAATGTTTTATCTGTTCAAATGTTTCTTTCTAAAGGGAAGCTAAGAAACAAGTAAGCATATACAGATATACATATGTACACATATATACAACTACATGCATTCACAACTATCCATATAGCTAATCATACAGATATATAATCTTTTGTGATTTTGCATATTCATCATCTGCATTTGAAGAGAAATATTTTAAAACTAAGAGCAGTCACTTTCACACGGTTAATACTGGAAATTTCTGCAACAGTACTAAGTAACATTAACTTAGATTCATCATATTTATGTTAATGCTAAACTTACTACATAACGTCAACTCCAATAACAGCAAGTAACTGAGCTGAAGAACATTATGTAATGTGAAATTGTGGGGAACAACATAAACAACTTATTTTACACTACAGTGGAGTAACGAAACCTTTTAATGGAAAGTGAATTTTGTAAATTCGAATAGATCTGAACCTAAAATAATCTGTTTCCCTCAAAACACTCTGTTCTTTGATGTGGTGTTTGTTAGTAGCATTTACAAGTAACATATGACTGCGCTGTAGGAAAATTGCATTAACTGATTCACAGCATTAGAGACATAGAAATATCCACATATAACATACTAGGTTTTAGAGATTTTCTTCTGCAAAATCTTCCATACAATCAATAATTCTTTACATAGAATGTTTGGGGTTTTTTTTTACTTTTTCATCAGGTTATATTATGTTCAGATAATAGAAGCTAAAGGAATATTTTGACTTTACATTAATGTATTTATTACTATAAAGCTATACATTTTTTTTCTTCCATAAGATGGTATCTCCACAGAGCTCTATAAGGCATCTCTACTTCGGTTTGAAATACTGAAAGATGCTTAAATACCAAATAAATTTGCTTTCTCAAAAAGCAGCATTAAAAGAAATACTTCTTAAATTTAATCTCTCAATCTTTCTATTGCCTAAATAAGTCCCTCTCTCTGGTACCAAATATATTTAATAAATGGTTGCAAGAGCTGTCAAGCACTAAATTTTGCATTTTTAAAAGAAAAAAAAAAAGGGGGGGGGGGGGGTGGCTCCTGAGCAATTATTTATTATTAAGTCCCAAGTTTGATGCATGAGTGCAACTGCTTTTATTTAAGAGCAACTATAATCAAAATACAAAAACTTTAAAAATCAGGTCTTCCATCAAGTTTTTACTGACATTTCTTCCACCTAGTACCTGTCAGATCACAGAAAAGAAAAAAGAAAAAAAACAAAAAAGTTATTTAAATGCTTCAAACATTTCCAGTGAACTGGATTCGATGAAAATCTTTTCACGGAAGGATTTTAAAATGTCAAGATCAATGTGACATTCTAAAGTGACAACAATAGCAGCTTCTAACTTAAGCAGCAGAAAATTTCTACTAAGGAACATAGATATCCTTACATTAGATACAAACAGAGAATAACAATGTGAGCTATTCCAAAGGAAATTCATCCATTTCTTAAAAACAATTGGACCCTAAGTAAGTACCTAAAACGGCCAAGGTGTTTTGGTCATCTGTCGAAGTTGGAAGGATGAAGAGAGCTGTAACCAATAAAAAGGGCAACTGATGCTCGAGAGGTCTCGGCGAGAGAAGAGCAACCGGGAGGGAGGAAAAAGGCTACTATCTTCGGGGTTACCGAAGGGAGGGCTCCTTCCCCCTCTGCCTGGACCGCCTCCGCATCTGCCCCCGGCAGCTCAGGGACGGTACCCGCCGCCCGGGGGACTCTCCTCGGGGCCCCTCTCTGCCGCGTTGAAGCGGGCGGTGACAAGGTCGGTGTTAAGCACTAGTCACCAAGGGACATCCCGTGCCCTCGCCCGCTCCCCGGCAACCCCCGCGGGACAGTCTGGCCCCACGCACGGCAGGTCGCGCCGCTACGGCAGCGCCCGGGTTGGTTGGGGTCCCCCTCTGGCCGCCTCTCCCCCTCGCCGCCCCCTCGGTGCGCACCGGCCGCTGGCACTGCCCGAAACGCGACGGCCCCTCGCCGCCACCCTTACCGGCTCCGGGAGGGCGGCGCGGCGCTCCGCGGCCGCGCAGCCTGGGAGGGAAGGACGGCGCGGCGCTGCCCACCTCGCCGCGCTCTGCCCGCGGTCTGCGGCGGCAGGGCGGCCGTCCCGGACCGCCCCGCCGGGCCCGCCCCCCGAGCTACAGCTGCTCCCTCTGCCCCGGCCCCGCTCACCTTGCGGTCCCGCTGCAGGCTCTCCGCGGACAGGGCCTCTCTCTCGGGCACCGGAGTCCCCGCCGTGCAGGGCGCAGCCCTCTCCCGGGATCCCGCTGCGACCGCGACCCTGCAGAACCCTCACCCCAAGAGCAGCGGCAGCAGCCCCCCGCCGCCGCACCGCCACAGCTCGGCGGCATCCTCCCCGCCCGCGACGGCTCCCCGCCCAGAGCAGACCCCGGGAAACGCCTACCGCAGCGCCTTGCCCCCCGGCCCCCCCGCCGGCAACCGGGTCGTTCCCCTCCCCCGGGACCCGCTGCCACCCCCGCCCGCGAGGGGCGAGGAGGCTTTCCCGAGGCAGAAGCCATCCCGGGAGTGGCTGGGAACTGCGGCGATGAGGCTCAGAAGGTGGATGGGACTCCCCCTTGTAATGGTACTGTAAAAAGAGGAGTTTATTTTAAAGTTGGAGGGGGGGAAAAAAAAACAAAACAAAACCAAAACACAAAAACCCACACCAAACGAAAACACCTCCAAAGCCTTCTTTACGGTTGCCCTTCAAAGAATCTGACACTTTCGAATACAAAGCTATTCTGTGAGCTGCAGGTATTGACATGAATGGCTTAAAATGATAATTATTGCTTCATGGAAAGTACTCGGAGGATACAAAATGAGGAATTTGACTGAGGTATGAAGAGCTTTGTGGCACAGCTGGTATGCAAAATAAAACCATCAAACGTCTTGTCATAATCAAATATTCCCTAAATCTGGACTAGCCACATTGCTTTTGAAAGATGTCGTTCCATATAAATGCCTTTAACGCCTGGTAGAAAATTCTTATGAACATGTTGACAAATGAAATAACCCGGGTTATTTGATTAGTGTCCATGTAATCTGAATATTGGCTTGTATTGGGAAAAGAAACGTCAAGCCTTTAATGTTTTTGAAAGGACGGATTTTCGCTGCAATTAAAAAGTAATCTTATACCAATAGAGTGAATCACGCTGTACGTGTTCTGTGCTACAGGGATTTAAAAGGATGAAGTCAAGATGTTGTGTTTTCTTTTTAAATTTAGCCCAGGCAGAACGAGCAACGTTATAGAGCCTAACGGGGGGGTTGGTGCCTGACCCAAAGCTGGGGGAAGATTTGCATCCCACCACCCTCTCGGGGACGGGTTTGCGTGCCGGTGGCGTCTCTTAATACTTCGTTGGAAACGCTTTCTGATGTGGGGTGCAGATGTCAGTAAACCGAGATGAAGAGCTCCCGTGGCATTTCCTATCGCAATGGTTTATATTTTCGCAGCCTTTTTCCAAGTACCTACAGAAGGCGTAGAGATAGTTAGAGATTGTCACCTGCCCTACGGAGCCTGAATTACTGGGAGACTGCGCTGAGGTAACCTGTCTCCCAGGGTAGCATCCGCATCTTACGGTCAGCTCAGATGGTGGTTGGTTTGACTTTCCTTCGAGCAATATCCAAGCAAATGAGCCCGGGATCCCTGGTCACACCGGCAGTCCCGGGGCTGTGACCCCGACCCCGGCTCCGGCGGCACCCCCGGCCCGCCCTGCCTCCCCGCTTCCCTCCCTTGGACAAAAGCACTAACTCCCCACGCAACTCGCTCAGGTTTTGGATCTGTCGGGTTTGGCCGGTGTGTGTGTCAGCCACTGGAGGGTCTTAGGGGGACGGAAAAAAACCTGTTTTGTTGAAAACAGGAGGCTGCGGCACCGGGAGGAGGCTCTGCAGGGACGACAGCCCACAAGAGTCCCCGCTGTGCTCCACCCTTCTCTCAGGGGCTGGGCGAGCAGGGAATCGCTGGCCCCACATTTCCCAGTTTTTTTGCTGTTCAGCACTAACCGTGCAGTCGCTAGCCAGCGCTAATTGCGGCGCTATCACTGCTTGTGCGTACGCCCAAAAGCCTTCAAACATGCCCCCCTCGCCGGGACCCCATATCCTTTGGAGCAGGCAGGTCAGGCAGACTGTTCCCTTTGCAGAGTAAGATGATTTGTAAGTGATCAGAGAAAGAGAAGGCACATTATCAGAAAATAATTACAGGCAATTTTTTTCTTTGTGGTGCCTTATTCTGCTTTGCAAACTCCCTTGCAAGTCTGCCGCGTTATTTTAGAAAACGATCTGATATTCACTAAGTACAGAGGGAAACTGAAGCTATTCGCATTTTTATTTCGTTTTGAAGGGCCGGGTGGCTGCAGGGGAGCAGGTTGCGAGAGCGGCGGGGCCGCGGGGCGGGGCCGTGGCTCCCGAGGACCGTGCAGGCTGCAGACGCTAGCGGGCACCGTCGAGGCCGAAGCCCGGCGGAGCGTGAGGAAGGATGCCTGCCGCCCAGCCGCCGCTTGCTCATTTTTTGTGAATGTCACCAGGAGGATGTGGGTTTCTTGTATTTCTCCATGATCTAAGTAATCGCTGGGTCTCAACTGGCCAGTGCACAAAAACCTTTAAAGTGGTTAGCTCAAGTAGTGCATTCAGCTTCTAGCTGTGCATAGTTAAAACTGGGCGAGCCGCTGAAAACCGGTGGACTCTCTAATCTTTTCCTGATAAGTCCCCGACCGCCGCCGCGGTTGGACGTATCTGAACACGATCCAGCAGAGAAACAGGAAACAACCCAAAATGCTTTCCCCGCAGTGCAAACTTTATTTCACATTTGAAGGCGGCAACGTACACCGCACAAAACACACGAAAGGCTGCTGGAGGGGCACCAGGTCTGATGGGGAAGGAACTCTGCGTGGCGGGGGAAGGCGCGCTGTGTCCACGCGTGTCCTTGTCGGGCGCAGAGGGAAAGGGCCCGCCGGCTGCGTGGGGACACACCGCCGACTCCCGATGGAGCTGCACACCTACCGGGGAGCCAGCGCGGCCCGGGACAGAGCTGCCGTGTGCTGCGGGGAAATTCCCCACACTCCGCAGCCACTTCAGCGCCTCTCCACAGGGCAGCAGGCTGAGCCCCGCCCGGGCAGGCCGTGCGCTACCTCGGGTACCACCTTTCTCGGGGGAGGTGTGACTTTTTGCTGTTGGCACGTATAAGCGGCCTCTCACGGGAGCGTTATCGCTCGGCTTCGCGGGTGAAGAAGGCCCTAGCGAAGCGATGGGTGTTTGGGGGGCTACTGCCCCATGGAGCAGCGTGACAGAACTCCACGAGGGATGGATTCCCTCGACCTTGACTCGCGTTCAGAAGCTTTCCCCCGAGAAAAGAGAGAGAAACATCTAGTCTCAACTCTGTCATGCAAAGTGACTCTGCTCGCATCCCTCCCCGTGGCTCTTTTCATTAATTAGGGGGCTGCAAAGGGTGTGGGGGAGGGCGAAGCGGCTGGAAGCCACTAATTATTCAAACTTTGGAGACAGCATCCAGATGAGCTGGGTCAGCTCTTCAAGGCAGTGCTTTGTAACCTGTGTGTTTCAAGGGGAGTGAATATGCTACTGTGCCAAGTCTCTATTAAGAGATTTCGTTTCATTATTACTCACTGCGTGCAGATCCCCATGTGAGTAAACTAAGTTTTCTTACCACGGAAGAGAAACAATTTGCTGTGGCATGAGAGTCGTGAAAAACTGCCCTTACCCTCGCTCCCAGGCAATAACCTTTTTAATTGCACTCATCTCCTGGAAATGAGTATTTCCCAAGTGCCCCCTCGCGTCGTTCCCCCACCCGCGGTTTCTCACAGGTTTTTGCAATGACGCCCATCTCCTACAGCAACTTCTTTCTGCCTCGGCAGCTAACCCCCCTCAATCCCAATCACCTCGGGACTTTCACTGCTCCCCGAGTGCGGGCGAGAGACAGAGCGGGACACGTAGCCATGGCTCCGAGTGCAGCCGCGCTGCCCTTGCCTTCCGCCGGGCCCCGCTGCCCTGACTTGAGTGCAGCCGGCGCGGAGCCGCTTCCGCGGAGCGGCGCGCAGGGGCGGCTGCGCTGGGAGCTTCCCCTCCCTGCCGGGCTGCCCAAGCGCCCCGCGGGCAGTCCCCGTGGGAAGGAGGGAGGGACGCCCGCCCTGTGCCCGCTGGGGGCGGCGGTCCCTAACCTCAGACCCCCGCTCACAGAAGCTTTTCCCATCTCGGTATCCCGGAACAGGAAAGTCCCAGTTCAGGTTTCCCCCATTAAGATCCTGTCTCCCCCTCCCACCCCTGCCCCTTCCTGCCTCAGGCCCTTGCGAGAGGAGCCGCTTCTCTCTGTGCGGGACGGGTCTGAGTCGTTCGGGGCAGCCGCCGAGGTGGTGGGGTATGGGGACGGGGCTCTGTGGTCCATCCGGCTGGGCTCTGCCCCCAGTCCTGAGCCAGAAGTCCTGTGCCCGGCGGGCAGGGCTGCACTGAGCCGGCAGGATTGAGCTGAGATCCTGAAGTTAGTGGTTTTTTGTTGTGTTTTTTTTTTTTTCCTCCTCTTTCCTTCCTTCTCTCTTTTCTGCCCTCGGTGCTTCTAGAGAGCCCGTAAGGTCTGCAGTGAGAGAGAGAGGCTGGGAGAGGAGGAAGAATTAAGGAGGTGAAAAGATGGCGAGTTGCAGGAACGGCGTGGAGAAAGCAGCGGTTTTGTGCTGCTTCTTGCTGGCAATAGGGAGCCTAACCTTCTGCGCCCGGCCGGAGGAGGAGGAAGAGCAAGAAGAGCAGCGCTCCTGTCACGGTGCCTTTGATCTCTATTTCATCCTGGACAAGTAAGTGACAGTCGCTTTTAAAAACATTTGTTCACCCTTCAGTGCCTCCTTGTAGCAGCGGGGCCGTTGTTTCCCCCGCCTCCCCGGGTGCCTTCCCCTACCTCCCCTGGTGCCGAACATGATGTGTGGGGCAGGGTCCTTATTTTGTCTCTGCAAAACTTGCATGTTTCTCAGGTGGAGCATTTAAGGAGGCACCGTGCTTTATCCTGAATTAGTTGCACAAGCCAACCCGGGAAATCAGGTCGCCTTCGGGTTGTAGTATGTGGTTCGTGGGTTATGAGAGCATTGGATTTGAGGGGGTGTTGGTCAGTGCCTCAAGCACTCCTGAAGTTTGGTGTCAAGACTTGGGCTAATTGCTCAGATGTCACCTATGGGATTTAGCAGCGCCAGAGCTGTGCAGACTTATGTAAAATTAGGGCTAGACCAGCTTGTGTATAGTGGTTGCTTTTTTACAGACTCACTGTAAGGTTTTATAAGACTTGTTTCTGCTCATCTTCTTTGGAATTGTCTAAACCTGTGGTTGAATTACACCTATTAAAGTAGGCTGGCAAATACTTTTCTTTAATACTTTGTTAGCCCAGTTTAGGTATGGCCAGAGGGTATGGTTAGGCTCACATGTATAAACATGTTTTAACAAGCACCAGTGAAGTGAGGGGTAAACTGGTGCACCCACAGGTGTTTTTCAGAAGGTACAAATACCAATTTCTCCTGGTGCACTGCTCCATCTTGACAGCCAAAGGTTAAACTCAAGGATTAAACTCAAGGATTAAATTGTTAGTCTCTTAGATACACTTAGTGTGATGGTTGTGTAATCTAATACACTGTAGGTTACATATGTGACATGGTATTATGAAAGACTGAAGAGTTTTCCTTGTGATTCTTAACCACAAGCCAGGTATGAAGTCTGCTTTGTGCTGTTTCCCGGTTGAGAGAACTGTTCAGTCCTTCAGGCCTTCTGCACAGCCTGCCTGAGGCAAAAAGCCACCACCACTCTGGAGCTGGTATATTCCCATATTAAATAATAAGAATAAAAATATTAAGTAGTGATTCTGGTTTTGGAGCAAAACGATCTGAATACCGAAGGCATTCTGTCTTTCTGAAAGATGCACTAACACATCATGTGATTGTTTTGTTTTCTTTCACAAAGAGTTTGTTCCTTAAGTAACCTTCATGTCTAGAAATAGCTCTGTGGAGGGCTAGTGTTAGTTCTCAGATTCATTCTTGCCAGGTTTTCAAGTGACGGGTACTGTTGTTATGCTCACATCCTGGTTTGAATTCCCAGTTGATGATTGTAATATCGGTTCTCTGTGCCACATGTTATCTGTCTTCTACAGTGCAATTTCCTTAGTTACAATGGCATTGTGTACCCCTAGCAATCACCACACTGCACTCCTATGCTACTTTTCATCTGCACATCATATAGCACTGTTCTCACTCATGGTGTATTTGGGGAAATCAAGGCAGAGAAGAGAGCGATTTGTTCAGACTTACTGATGCATGAAGCACTAGGAAGTTGGTTGTGTAAGCAAGTTCCTCTTCAGTAGTGTAGACATGAAATTAAATGTTTTCTTTTAGCAGGCGACAGGTCTTGTATCTTGGCTCAGGTGCTATCCACTCAGTACAGTAGCCTCCTAGAGAGTGGACCTGATTATGGTTGAAGTAAAAATCATACACATTGTTTCCAGTTGGAAAATTCTCTTCCTCTTTGGTAAGAAGCTGTAGTAAAAGTTACTTGGGCCCCTGAGTGGTTTTGGAATCCGCGCTCCCACCAAGTCTGTGGCAATGTGGTAGCAAAGCTGCTTTTGACCTCAGTGAGAAGCATCGCAATCCATATGGGTAATAATAGTGTCCAATCTTAAGAGACATAGGTCTGATGCTGGCTTACAGTGTATTTTGTCCCAGCTGTGTTCTGTGTCATCTGGCAAAGCACAAGGAGCTTTATGGAGGCAGGGAGAATTGGCTGAGTGGATAGACTCTAGATTTTGGGACAGTTCATCAGAAAGGAACTAGATAATTAATTAGTGTTGAGAAAAGTCAGGGTATTCCTAGTAGGGAGAAGGCAGGAGGCCAGTCAGAAGCAGCTGGTCAATCTGCAAATACAGGGGGCACATATTTTTGAATTGGATCCATGCTGATACATATCTGGAATGGATTCTGCTTCTAATTTCTACTGCGTGAATCCCCAGAAAAAAAAAAAACAGCCCTATACACTCCAGAGTATTCCCACGTGACCTGGGGATTGCCTCCCTTCATTGGTTCCTTACCTGTCTGAAGTTAGATGCATTCAGATTAGTTAGTTGTCTAATGATGGGATTGAAGCATCAGCTCTGGGAAAACTCCAGGCTTTAATCCCGGGACCCTGTAGTGGGCTCTTTAGCTGAATGACAGGTTCTGTCTCTAAAGTCATCCTGAGTGAACCAGAATTACTTTAAATCTGCTTTGTTTTGCTTCTCTGTAGAAAGATGTAATCTCACATCAGTAGGAGGCAAATTGGAAGATGACAACAAACCTTTCTCCTTATGCATGTTAAGCACTGTGTGTTGCTGTGATTACTGGGGCAGGATTATTTCTTTTCTTTCTGCCAGGCAAAGTCTGTGGGGATTTAATCCTGCAGGCAACAACCATCAGATAGAAAAGATCATCTGCTGGCGAAGTTATTGGTATAATATATATGCTGCCAATTAGAAAAAGAAACTCACTGATTTCTTAGAGTTTTTCTGTGCCTGAAGTTGATTGCAGCCCTTTATGTTAACTCCATGGGATAGGCAAGATCAGAGAAATGGAACTAAGCCTCGGACATCCAAGAAGCTGGCATGGTGAAAGGGAAAAACAGCATGTGTGGGAGGGAGAACTGCCACCATCCTCAGGGTTGTCTGACCATGCCAGAGCCACATTAGGACTGTCTTGTCTCTGGGGATGCTTAAATGAGCAAATCTCTTGAAGCTAGGAGAACTGACATTTGCTGGCTGCAGAGACAGCTGCCTGGAGTCTGCCATCTTGTGCTGTCTGTATGTCATACATTGAGTTATGCAGGCTTGAGTTTATTTGGAGGTGTAGTGGAAGACCTTAAAGTATCATACCGAAGCAGCAGATTTTTTTTCTGTTTGCAGCTAAGTCACTCCTTCTGCATGAGGTAAGGCAGTGAAGTTGGCATACCCATCTTTCCTATGGCATGTGGTAAGATCAGGTCACATGTGATAGCAAAGATCTCATGTTTACCTTGAAACAAGCATAGCTTTTAATCCCAACATAATGGTTAGCTGAGTAGTTTTCACTTGCTTTGGTTGCTTCATTTAGTTTGGTTGTCCAGGTGCATGAAGAACTTGCTTCAGTCCCACCATGAACTGAGGACTACAGGTCCCCTTAAGGATTTGGTTGCTTGCCTATCAGGTCTTGTAGTGACATCCTTCTGCCTGAGTATGTAAATAATTCACTTTTATCCCTGCCTTGATGTTAACATCCAGCTGTTGTTTGTAATCATATTGAAATGCACTTGCACAGCAGAAAGGGTGACTGACCTCTAGTGTTTTCTAATTATAAGAGTGCCTGGTAGCATCGTTATGGTTGTTTATTAATGTAGCAAATAGAAACCCTTTTAAAGTAAGGACTTAAAATTGCTGGTGATGCTTGACATGACAGATCTGAGCTGCAGATCTGTCGGTATTGTATATTCACCAAATATGAACACATGTATGTGAATATTTTTTGACTGTAGGAGAGGATGAGAAATGGGGGGCGGGGGAAAGAATGCGAAGTAGTCAAAAGTATTTTCTCACTTTTCATACTGGGATGTTTACTAAGAAATTGTTTGGATTTTGAGGAAAAATCAGGCATATAGCCTTGAGAAAATGTTTTCTTTTTCCACAGCACAGATCATGGCAGCAGAAATATCTTGAGAAGACCCTGGCTAATTTTCTTTTAAAGCAGTGGTTATAACTTTTATTTTTTTTATGGGGAGGCTGGCCTAACTACCATTTCTCTACACCTCATCTTCTTCCTGAACTTCTGGGTCATCCCTCTTCATGGTACTCCTGTCTCTTGGGCCCACAACAACATTGCCTTTTGCATCAGTTTTACTTCATCTCCTGTGCTCCCAAGAGCATTCCTCTCAACAGGAACTTTGGTAAAGAAATCAGTACCATGTGGCCAGCCTCTCACTTGCAATCTATTTTTGAGCTGCCTCTCTTTAAACTTGGTAAGCCTCAGTCCAGAGGTGAATGTCACCGGTAGGGAAGAGCACAACTTCTGATTAGATGGGAAATTAGTTATTCTTTCTCATCTCCTTCCTGCCTTTGGTTTTTATGTCTATGTTTCTCTCCAGCTTCCCTCTGAAAAGCCAGTTTCATGGGGGAGGGTGGTTTCTGCAGTGAAGCAGGTTGATCCTTCACAATTCACTTCAGGCAAGCAAAAAAGCCATTGGAACAAAAGACATTTCAGGAGTTGGTATTCTGGGCCAACTTTTCTCTTTTTAAGGCAATTACAGTGAATTCCTGATCTCCATATACCTTGGTTTTTTTCACAATGTGCCGTATAAAAAAGCAAACTAAGAAACTTTGGTAAACACATTTTGTGCAGCCCCCGATGATTTCCTTGCCAATGATTTGAATGAATTTAGCACTCATGAATTACAAGCACTAGTGAGTGCAAGTATTTTTTGCCTTAGGCTATCACCATAGCCATCTGCCTCTCTTCTAGCACCCACGCAGTCCCAGCCCAAGAGTGTTAGGATTGAACTGGACCTATAGGAACTTCTGCAGCTTCACTCTCCATGCTGCCTTGGTCCAAAGCTGTTCTGTGTGCTGATTTTATGCGGTGTGTGAGGAGGTGAAGAACGTGGCTAACAAAATTGCTGTCGTTGGAAACAGCTGGCAAAGATAGGTGCCTGAACACATCTTCTGTCACCTAACTTAAATTGCATTTAAAAATCTTGTATTGACTGATCTAAACCACTGTTGAACTCCCTTTTTTGTAAGTAAGAATATCTACCTCCTGCAGCCAGACTTGACTTCATCATAAGATGTAGGACCTGATGCAGATCAGCTGTTTACTGAGACTGAGAGGAGTTGCTGTCTAAACAGAAGTATGAGCTTTCTTCCTTAGAGGGCATTGATTACTCTGCATGTATATAGTAAAATGTTTGTGTTTATCTGTTTTACTAGTTTGCTGTCCGACTCCCCCCCTCCCACCCCCCCTTTATAATGTAACCATATAATCTACACAACACCTCTCATAGTCTCCAATTGCCTGTAAGCAGTATTCTTGATTGTTTTCAAAACATAATCTGTTGGTACTTTGCATCTTTCTTTGATGTGGTTATACTGCAGACAGTGCTGTGATTTCTTTACAATCAGGTATAACTGCTTGGAATGTTCCAAAGCAGATTTTTATTTAGCTTCGGGCATACCTGTGTTATTGGAACCGGGGTTTATTTTTTGTATTTTGTCTGCTATTATTCTGCCAGATTTGCCTTTTGGCCAAAAAAAAAAAAAAAAAAAAAATCAGGAAAACCAGTTCTCCATTCCCCAAGAAAATAAACTCTTTATAAAACACAAGGCAAAGCTAATGGTTAGTGTTTATTTGATGTAAAATGTGTACAGTTAACAGGAAGAAAAAGCCATGGCAGCTTGTCATTTGCAGTCTATTTATGCATGTAACTAAATCTGATTTATTTGGGGCTTGAGCCAAGGAAGTAAACCGTAAGATTCCCACTGACCTAGGATTTTTGTTTGTGTGCACTCAGTGATTGAGAATTTCATTACTTTTGTCTGAGCTTGCAGGCCAAATGCTGGTGTGAATTCTGGGTTTGTGTGAGGTGTAGTAGGACTGAACTTTTAAATCTCAAATGCAGAGAAGATGAATTGACTCCTGTTAGTTAATCACTGCTCAGTGACCTGTGTCTCCCTGCTATCATTTGCACCTTGTTAAGAATGTGGCAGCATGACTGGGATGAGCACCCTTCTTTGCTCCCCGTGTTGTGCTGAAGAGGACTAACTAGTATGCTGAGAGCAGGTTTTACAGCCTGATGCTGCTCAGAGCAGCTCTGGAGCTTTACAGAGAGATCTGAAGTGGTTGGGTGCAGTCTGATCAAAGCTTCTGAATTTCACTTTGTGCTCTTTTGTTGCCTGGCAATGTAGCAAGAGCTATAGCAGCAGGTAGACAGGATTTGTGGATTAGATAGATTGCTGTAGGAGCAAAGGGCAATGCTTTAAAACATGATTTATGTAAGTCTGTAATGTTGCTTGATGTCAGTAGTTTTTCAGGAGAAAAGTTACCTGTAAAATTAATAGTTTTGGTCATGAAACCTTTTGGATTCAAGTATATTGGGCCCTATACTCAGGGTGCTGGACTAGGACTAAAAGAGTTTTTCCAGTCACTTGTCTGCATATTCCCCCCATTCCAGCCCCATGCCTTGTCTGCTGATGTTAGTCCTTGCTTCAGAGTACTTCTGTCTCAGCATGGCTGTCTCTGCCACTGTTTCTAATTGCCTCTTGAGCAGACAATATAAACTAGTCCTTCCTTGCCTGGATGAATCACCCAGTCAAAATCCCTTCCATGCTTGCAAGAAGCATTGTTTGGGAGAGGAGGATTCTTGTCACTTCGAATGCTCTGCTGGCTCAGAAGGGAGCAGAGGGGTGGGTGAACACGCGCCTGCGTGTCTGTAACAACATCATACTGGATGCCCTGGGGCTTGCTTTCATTGTGGAGCAGTTATTAGCCATGTGCAAAAATTGTGTTGTCTACAATGCAGTTGTGGCCACAAAGAGCTCTCCAAATAACATCTAAGTGCCACGTTTCTGAGCAATGGGCCATATACCTTGCCACCCCTAGCTTGAGGGGATAGAGACTTACAGGGACCTGCTAGCTCAGTGGGTGTTGTACTCTCCTGACACCATATTCAGACAGAACCCAGTATTAGTAATAACAGATCTGTTTCTTGATCCAGAATCTCTGGAATTACTGCCTTTAATCTGTAACAGAGGCAAATATTCATGGAAGGGGGAGCTGGACAAGGGGGAAGCTCTGTATCTTCTAGGGCTTTTGCTTTCTCACTTTCAGCAGGGAGGAAAGGCTTTGGGTTCTGCTGCCTTCTCTCTCTCTGTGTACGTATCTGTGGTAATAAAAATATTTATTGTTTGGGTAGTGCTGGGGTTTTAATTTTCCCCGCTAAACTGCAGAGCTGATGTATATTGTACTAGGTTGATCTGTATAGAGTCCTGAGAGTGAGCTGAGCTGTAACTGTGAATCACATATACTCTGAGAAACCCTTTACAACTGACCCTCCAGGTTTTTGCCCGCTGAAGTAACTGAGCTGAAAGAGGGACCCCGTCTGCCAGGGTTGTGCTGCTTGATTTCTCTGGGGTCCAGCTTCCACTGCCTCTGGAATACTGTTAGGAAAGAAGAGGAGTTTTCCAGCTCATCTCAGACTTTGTCGTCTTTGCAAACAGTAGTGAAATACTTCAGATTAGGGTAGGCATGACTCTTAACATTCTCACTGTTTTTATACTGACACAGAGCTCAGCTAAGCTAGAAGGAGTCACTCCAAAGTAAGCAGGAGCAGAATCAAGCCTTGCAATCACATCACTTCCTTCCACCCCCAGAAATACTCACTGACCTCCTCTTTTTTGCCTCCCATCAAGTGGTAGCAATGTGAAAATCAGGAGAACAGCAGGAGCTGCAGCAGCAGCTGCTCCTCGGAGCTGAATCCCGACAAGGCCGGGAGCACATTCTTTCCTATGTTGTGGTTTGCTGACTGTTCTCTTTGTCTTGTGTGTACTGGGAATAGAGCTCATGTAGCAGGGAATGCACTCGCAACAAATGGCTCCTGTGGATTTTTTCACTTTGCTTGGGCGTAATTTATAGGTATGAACCTGGGAAAGTTTTGCTATTTTTTTGGACCTGCTCCAGGTTCACCCCAGAGGAATCGAAAGCAAAAACAGGCCCTGAAACAATTTCTACAGCATTCTGGCTGCCTGCAGTAGCTGTTTATTGCTATGCATTTTCCTTCTCTATGAGAATTATGTAACTTCTGAGGGCTGAAATCTCACCATCCAACTTCAGCTCTGAAAGGCACACGAACTGCTTGTAAGCTGTAGGTCATTATCACAGGGGTCTTCGGCTTGTGGGGCCTGGTACTTCACAGAGAACATCAGGTGGACTGGGCTTCTTCAGTGGGGAGAGTGCAGGGAAGAAGCCCAAAGCTCAGATGGGTGATGGTGGTGGCCATTTTGGTTGATGTGAGGAGCTGAATCATGTAGCAGGAAATCTCTAAGGAGTGAGCCAACAAGATAGATACAGCTGCAACATTGTTTGTTTGGTGGCTTTTTGTGTGTGTGTGTGTGTTTGGTTTTGTTTTGGTGGGTTGTTTGTTTTTTTTGGCCATCACAGTGGTGGTTTGTTGGATCCAGTGGTACAACCCTCCACAACAGAATACATAGGATTCCCTGTCTACATCTCTTCTCCATGGCTTACCCTAGTTACTGGAGAGGGTGGACAAGTGTGTGTCACACACCCAGGGCTTTTCCTGCACAACACCGAGCTTTTCCATGCTTTATTTATTCTTTCCTCATTATTCAGAAGTCTTTACAGTTCCTCTGAAATCTTACAGGAATGTATCTTTTGGTGGCCAAACAGGCCAGACAAGGAATCTGTATGTGGTTATTTACTGATGGCACCTTGGGACAACAAGCCAACTTTCTCTGAGGGTCCTATTAGAACAGATATGGAGCTTAACAGGACTTTGCTCTTAGTTACTGTAAGGTTCCAAGGGAAACAACAAAAGCACCAAAACAACTGTAAAAATCATGCTGTGCCGATGTCTGAGAATAACCCATAGTGTAGAGCATCACAAAAAGACCCTGGGCTTTATCTGGGCTTGGTAACTGTGGAGTTAAAAAGGAGTATGGCTTTCAAGCATTGGCTGTGGTCAGAAAGGAGCTTAGAATGTGCTTGGAGCCTCCCACTCACCGTGGGAAGCCAAGGCAAAAACCTCCTACTCTGATCCAGCCATGAAGGGCAGCAAGTTAGTTTACTCAGCCAGCAAAGGTGACTCTGCAGTGTGAAAGGTAAGACCCCCAAAGTAGTGAAATGTCTTCACATTTTTAGTAATGTTGGGCAGCTTCTGTTTGTCAGTGTTGGGAGTAGTATTTGTCAGCATTTGGCAACTTAGTCTATAGTTTAGTGTTGTAATTTTTTGTTTAATCTGCCATTAAAACTGCCATTGCTGTAGTGTGGGGTCAGGCCTCTGGGACAGGAGGTGAAATTATCAGGACAAACCTTGGAAGCATCTAAAACATCTAGATATGAGACAGTGAATAAAAATACTTTACAAACAGGAATATTTAGAGGTGAGTTTGTGTGGGAGGAAGGGAAATTCAGGTACTTCTATAAAGCAGGCTACCCCCACTAATGTTGATGAGAGGTTTGTCATGACCAGCCTTGGTGGCATTTGGGCATCATTTGTAATGGGAGATGACATACCTGGGCTTAGAGAAGTATGGTGGGGAAAGTGATTAAGTGCTTCACTGGTACTCTTTATATGGGACTTTGAAGAAATACCTTTTTTTTTTTTTTTACTGGGGTACCCTTCCTTCTTTGATGTTTACCAGTTGTGTGACTGGGGCATTTTTCGAATTCCTGCCCTTTACACAAAATGCGGTTTGGGTATTCCTCCTAGGGAAGCAGGATACCCACTGCCATGCTGAAGTACTTCTGCTCAGTAGGATTGTATCTCAATAGAGCCAGGCACTCTGACAGCACAGTCCACTCCCTGTGAGGATTAGCCCATGACAAAGACCCCCTTAGATTTTTCAGAGGTGGACACATACAGATTTGTTGCAGCCAATTCCTAGACTCACTGGCTGTACCCTTTCCAAGAAGGGGTGTTTTATTCTAGTCAGAGTAAATGGAAGCACACACTATTGTGATTATCTGTGCATTTTCACTTTTAAATTCTTCATGTTTTTCCACCCATAAGCTTTTCTTGAATTTTCAGTGTCTAGGTTTTTTTATCAAGCAGTTTTTGCCGGGGGGTGCTGGAAATCGAGATTTGTTGCTAGTCTAAGGAAAATCTGTTGATACTTTTTTCTTTTTTTTTCTTTTTCATTTTTCCCCCTGAATTGCCTGAGTGCCTCTGCAGCTGGCTGTAGAAATTTGGTACCTCATCCAAAATAGGTCAGTCTTTTTCCAGGTGAGAAACTGTGGCTGTTCTATGTAGGGAAGTGACTACATTAGAAATGGCAGGAATTGGATTTAACTAAGATGGCAAGCTGAGTGAAACTGTCAACTCCAGGAAGGAAGAAATTAATCAGCTAAAAAAAAAAAAGTGACCTGTAAATGCATCTTGCATAGATTCAAGGGAAATCTCTTGGAGATGATCATGTTTAGAGATTTATCCTGGAACTTTCAGAAAAATCTCTTGAGAATTACAGGTGTTGAACTTCCTCAGATCCCTTTTGGAAAAGCAGTCTTTAAAGTACATATGCCACATCAGTATGAATTAGTTATTAATGATGAGAAAAGGGATCATTTGCTGATAGTGCCAGCACCTTTCTTTGGTGCTGTTCACAAATATATAAACACACTGTTGTTGTATCACAGATAAATCTGAGACTGCAGAGGATCCAGAACCTTGATTTGAGCAATTCCTAGTACTTTGTTGCCTTCCCTTATTGCCTGTTAATTTCTTCATTCTTTGATAACCAGCTTGTTCTGTGAATGGTCAGTTCTCCAAAAGTGCAGTGTGAAGCACAGCATTACATGAGCAAGGTTATTCTGTCTTATATGACCTTTATGTACTTCTGGGGTCTGATTTCACTCCTTGTTCCTTTATCTTTGCTCTTCTCCTCCACGCCACCAACACTGTTACAGGGCAAGGCAGTGCCTTCCACTGCACACATAGGGTTCTGTGTGCTGATCTGTGCCTCACATGCAGAGGTAGCAGGGTCACTTGGAAGGGCTATAACACAACTGAGAATTGTAATAAGGGATCATTTGCTCACATTTTTATACATCATACAGAAAAAATGTCTAGCAGCAGTTAGAGGAAACCTACTACTTTACAGTAGTTAGATTTCAGAATTTTTTTTCAGTTCTAAGTCTCTGTAAGACAGGGATGTACTGGAAAGGGTTCAACAGGGAGCTACGAGGATGATTAACGGACTTGAACATCTCCCCTGTGAAGAAAGACTGAGGGAACTGGGGCTGTTTAGTTTTGAGAGGAGAAGGCTGAGAGGCAACCTTATTAATGTCTATAAATACCTGAAAGGGGCATGTCAAATGGAAGGAGCCAATCTCTTTTTCCCTAGTGCCCAGCAATAGGACAAGGAACAATGGGTATAAACTTGAGCATAGAAGGTTCCATGTCAACACAAGGAGGAGTTTCTTTACTGTGAGAGTGACAGAGCATTGGATCAGGCTGCCCAGAGAGGTTGTGGGGTCTCCTTGTCTAGTGACTTTCAAAACCCATCTGGATGCATTCCTGTGTGGCCTGCTGCTTTGGCAGGTAGGTTGGACTAGATGATCTCTAAAGGTCCTTTCCAACCCCTAACATTTTATGACACTATGATCCTTCTGTATGTGGTGTTTTATTTACCTTTCTAAGACATCTGATATGCAGCCTTTTTAACATCTTGAAAGTCTATAACGTAGGTCCACAGGGTAGAAATACCCTGTCATTTACTGTAGAGTTGCTGCATGCCAGGCTCTGAGATGCGAGTCCCACCAGACTGTGGGGGTCCCTCAGAATGTAAGACTAAACAGAAGAAAGCCAGGGTGTGATAGTAAAGCAGTTTTGTATACTGAGAATGGCAGCATGAACATGTAAATTTATGCATGTAACTAAGTTGCTCAAGTTTTCCCAAGAAATCTGTAACAGAGCCAGGGTTTGATTGGCCAGAATCCTGGTCCAGGGAATTAGCTACAAGTACTGCATTTCCCTTCTCAATTACTTCAAAAGCTTTTTCTTTTGAAACAAACAGTAATTCATGCAAACATTCTCCTACGTATTCTGTGAGAATAGATGATCAGTCAAGACTTTCTGTGGCTGTAAGGGCAGAGCTGTGCTCTAGGAAAGTGAATAATCTGCTAGCAGACAATACAGTTAAGTCAAAATTAATTAAACTAGAAGAAAATATTTATATTTTATGTAATAAAAGGAGCAACAGATGGAAGAGTTATGATACAATTTTGAAACAAATTCAGGAAACTATTTCTTTTTCTGCTTGAGTCAGTGGGTTTTGTCATTATGGTTCCTGTTACAACTTCCAACACAACTGCTGTAGAAGCCTCAACAGAGTTAGCTGCTCTATAGACCTCTATGTAATTTGTGGCCCTAATCAGCTCTGAAGCAGCTGAGGCTTAAAATTCAGAGTGGAACAAGGAATTTTGCTTCAAAATAAGAGTATTGTAATCAGCTGTTGTTGTACACAGGTCCGGAAGTGTCAGAAATCATTGGACTGAGATCTACTCTTTTGTGGAAAGCCTTGCTGAGAAGTTCATAAGGTAAGGTGGTCTTAAAAAAATGTAGCAAATTAAAATATCATCTTTTCTTTTTTTTTCATTCACTGATTCTTAGAAAATGAAAATCTGCTGAAGTAATATATGTGTGTGTGTGTGTGATGTGGATTGGGCTTGTTCTTCTGTTTCAGTCCAATGTTGCGGATGTCTTTCATCGTTTTTTCTTCACGAGGCACTACAGTTATGAAACTAACAGAAAACAGGCAAGTACTCTCCACAGCTTTCATTCAGAAATACCTTCTGTCCCTCCTCTCAAGCAGTGAGTGGTTCCAAAACCAGAATTCACAGGGATCTTGGTCCTCAACGTGGCACAGATCGAAACTGGAAGGTACTTTAGATTGCTTTTGGGTCTCGCATTACCATTTTGAATGAGAAAAGGCAGCAGTGAGCCGTTTGGTCTTTATCACAGTATTTCAGGGACAAACTGTGTTTCCAGTCCAGGGTTCATGTACATCCTCACTATTTCCAACAACCCAAATAAGGGCAGTGTTTGTGTAAGAAATCAGACCTTGAGATGATGAACAAAAGACTGTATGAAAGTCCCACAGTGCCATTCAAAGTGACCCAAAGCCCTGAACTGTGCACCAGCAGCCAGTTGTACCCAGTGCTGGAGCACTGTCTTGCCAGGCTATTGCATCCTTCTCAGTGTGCAGCACCCATGCCAGAAGTAGTTTGGAAAGCCAAGCAACAGGCTTCTTAAGAAAAAGAGATCTGAGGCTGGAGCAAACATACAAAACATACAAAAAACTCTAAACGAAAATCCTAAATTATTTTATATTTGATTTGCCTCACACATGGAAATCCCTGTCATGGACGTGTTTTTAATTACTTTCTTTCTAGCTTAAAGCCTTTGCTTTTGCTACTGCTGCTCTCTGTGTGAGAGGGCCTCAGTGGTACAGTGCACCATATAAGAATAGGAGGCTCTGGAGTAGTCTTGAAATAACAATTCCCACACCATTTTTTACTCCAGGGCCTCATCCAAAGCTAGAAACCCCACAGGAGTCTTGCATTTCTGCTGCCTCCACTGAGGTTTTGGGTCAGATCTCTGTCTTCTATCCTGGTGACAAAGCTAAACTTGCTTATTTCTCCTGGGTAGATCTGCTCTTTGCAAGATGCAAAGTAGACAGGGAACCCTGTGGCAATATGTCGAACATAGTATTAGAATGCTCCCTGTCCTAAACTTCTGTTCTCTGGATGGATCAGAGGCTCAAAAGGCATGTGCCTTTTTAGCACATTTTGTACTTTGAAAGGGTAAAAATGTGCTTTTTGCCTGAAGGACAGTCCCAGCTCCTGATTTGACCTTTGTTCCACATAGACTCTTGTTTCCTCTATAACTGGGATTGTGCCAATTTAAATGCCCAGTTGCAAAATGGATCTTAGAGAGGGTCTCGCTGTCCTTTTTTTTTTAAAAAGGATGCCTCATTGCATCTGGGGTTGATGTTTGAACTGCCTACGTCTTGGCTGTTGAATATGTGTGCCTTATTTGTGTTCCAGGAGTATAATGAAAACTTTTACAAGGATCAGGGTCTTCTAGTGATCAGTGATAATTTAAATAATTAATTTCCCTGAGTGATCCTCTTGGTTAACAGGCATTTGCCAAGAAGCTATGCAACAGGGGTCATGGTATCAAAGTCTGTCTCTTACTGGGGAGTAACCTGTGCCCCAGGAAGGTTGATCAGTCCCTCATTCTTATCATTCCCACCCTGTTCTCTTACCCTTTAGCTTCTCTCTTTATAGTGTCCTAATCCCAACTGGTGTGATGATCAGTTGAATACAGAGTTCTCATTTGTCCCATTTTTGTGACACAGTCGTAAGCTTTTAAATTCTTCTTCCATCTGCAGCTTGTCAGAATTTAATATCTGGCACTTGCTTTAATTCAATCATATCCTGACTGACAGCCTACCAGAATGAGGGACCAGGGACAGAATTACTCCCTTAAAATGTGTTAACCCTAATGTTGTATCCTGTGTCTGGTTTTGTGCTAACTTTTAATAAAATTTGTTCCTGTTTTATTTGTTGGCTCTTGTTTTGTTTGTTTGTTATTTTTGTTGGTTTGTTTTGTGTTTTGGTTTTTTTATCTATCCAAAGGGAAGCCATAAGACGAGGGCTCGACATTCTTCAATATGAAGTGCCTGGAGGAGACACGTTCATGCATGAAGGATTTAAAAGGGTACACATCACAGTACCTCCTTTCTTTGATTTATTCATACAAACTTTGCTTTGCTTTCTGCTGTTATACTTAAGAACTAACAATGTTCTACACTTCATTGCAGGCCAATGAGCAGATTTACCATGAAACCTATGGAGGTATGTGTTGTATATCATTAATGTCATATATTTGTATTGAAAAGATGGGGATGATGAGAGCTCTTTATATGATCTGAAGTAAACCCACCAAAAGAAGTGTTGGAGGAGGAACTGGTGTTAGAAAATCACTGCATTCCACTTTGACTACAGTCCTACTTTTAAATGCATGATTCATGGTTTATTAAGACCAGAGGAGAACAGTATTATCATAGATCTGACCCAGTGCATAACACATACCTAAGCATTACAGCCAGAACGGTGTGCCCTGCGTTCAGGGGACAGGAATACCCAGATTTTCCTGCACCCTTCTGTCCTGGTGCACTCAGCCCTGTCTGCCTGGTGCACTGAAGTCCTTATTCTCATGAATGCAATCAGCTGAGATTTTTGCATCGGTGTGAATGATTTTAGGAATTCAGAATCTGATCCAAATTGTAAATTTTCACTAGATTTTGAGGAAAATGTATTTGTGGTTTTTGTCTGTGCCAAAAGAAGGCCTAATTAGTTAAACCAAGCACTTCTTGCCTGGTTTGTGCCCTGGTGTGGGGCTGTTCTCATTTGTGGGCTGATGGTCTCTTTGGCAGATGGAGAAATGGGTCAGTGCCTTTTTAATGAAACAGGGTGTGAGCGTAGAGCCTTCAGCAGCAACTCTGCATGGTTTCTCAGTCACTTTTGCTGTTGAAATAGAGTCCTGAGGAGTCCAACTGAAAACTATTTTACTTCTTGATTACATATAACTAAGAACTAATCAACTATTCTGTAATTGATTAGGAAGGGAGAAGGAGCAAATGAGATCTGGATTCATAAGCTAAAATATCAGGGCTCAAAAGAAGCATTGAAAAGAAAACAAAAGAAGATCTCCAATTTTTCATCCTTTTCTAAGCATGCTGGGTAGGATGCAAAAAAAAAAAAAAGAAAAAAAGGAGGAATATGGGAATCCAAGCTGTTTTTCCCTGCAAGTTGCAGGTCATTTTTCTAAGATTTGTGCCTGTCTGGCATGACATGGGAAGGACTGAATGGCATAAGAAACTTGTCAGAACTAATCAGTCTTTAATTTCAGACAGTATGGGGAAAGACACTTGAAATTATAACAGATTATTTTGAGAAAATAGCAAATACTTCCCTGAAAGTAAAATGTATGTGTATTAGTTACTTTGCTAAAGAACTATTGAAGCAGAATGGCTCATTAAATCATAATTTGCGTATCAATTTGGTTTATTTTCTTAACATGTTCCAATTTTTTTAGGTAGCATTGTATTCTATACTGCATTACATATATAGCTGTCCAAAGCACATGCAACTTTTTGACTTAAGTGGGATACAAAATGTCTTATCACAAGACATGAATTTTCTCCAATGGACCTGATCTTAAGGTTTTCACATGCTCAAAATTCCTATGAGCTTCATTGACAGCTCTTGTTGCTTGAGAAGTGTATAGGACTGAACCCCATTCTAGAAACATATTTCATGCCATAGTCAGTGGGGTTCTCCCTTGAAAGTCTGCTAGAGGGGAAGGTAGGGTAGCAGGAAAGCTCCTTTTGCAGAGGTATCTCCTACCACAGTCTCAGGGTAAGGTTTGTGCAGAGACATGTTTGTCAAGAGAAGAGCGGAAACCTCTCCGATCTGTTTTGCCACTTCTCCACACACAGGGTCTAGGTGTAATCTTGGTGGGTGCCATGTTTTATGCAGAACAGAGAAGTTTGTGCCTGGACCTTGTTAGAGCAGTACTCCCTCCTCAGTGATGCTTGTGATATGGAGGTGCACAGGTTTTGGTTTATTCCATGCTATTATGCATCTGACCTTCAAGCTGGTGTATCTGCAGGGAGGTCCATACAGATCAGGCTGAGAGTCTGGCCTTTTGTGTTGGTCAGCAGAAATGAATGCCTCACTTCAAACTCTCTTTTCATTGCTGAATCTTGTCATACATATGCAATCTGTTAACTATCCTCCATGTAGGAGTTCGGACCGCTAGTGTGATTATTGCTCTAACGGATGGAGAATTGCAAGATGTTCAGTTTTATTATGCAGAACAAGAAGTAAGTCACCTTCATGTTTACCCAAACTAGCTTACATTAAGCTTGTAGCCATTTACTGCTGGCTCCACTGATGATATGGCTGTGCACTTAATGGCTATTTTTTATTTTTTTTTAGGCCAACAGAGCCAGAAGCTTTGGAGCCATTGTTTATTGTGTTGGAGTTAAAGATTTCAATGAAACTCAGGTAACTTTGCTTTATTTTTGTTTTGGGTTTTTTTTGTGTTATACTAGTGCAAAAGTAACAGCATCAAATGAAGGCATTTATTTAATTGCTTGAGGCATAAATAATTCTGTGTCTGTATGATGTCTTTTAGCAAGTATAAAAGGCCCAGTTTTGTTCACTGTAATTTTGTTTTCCTCATGATTTATGATTGTCTTTCTTTGCAGCTGTCAACAATTGCTGACAGCATCGATCATGTTTTTCCAGTTACGGGAGGCTTTTATGCCCTGAGAGGAACCATTGATTCAGTAAGTTGGGGGTTCTGAAATCCAGAAAAGGGCATCCTTTTCTATATTAATAAAGCATAGATAAAAATGATTGCCAAAAATCCCATTATCTAATTCTTTTAGATTCTCAAGAAATCTTGCATTGAGATCCTAGCAGCTGAACCGTCGAGTGTTTGTGCAGGAGGTAAGTTTCCACAAGAACAATGTGATAAGGCAAATGAATGACGATGAAATATCATTAACTACCTAGTGTGGGATTGAGGCCGAAACCCATGGGTGTGTTAGAACAGCCCCCTCAGGCTGTAGCTAAAGCACTGTGTGTTACTTCTCCCTTGAGGAAGAAAAGTGTGCTGATAAACATGTAGCTGCTGCGGCTGAATGCCAGCTTGGAAAGCTGGCTGACGTAGCACTTGGGGAATTGGGGATACTGCTTTTAAAAATATTCAGAGAAGGAGGAGACAGAAATTATGTAAAGCCAGACTGCCAGAGGTGCTTTAGGGTCTGGAGGTGATATCTCACCCAGTTTCTGGAAAGAGACTCTTCCTGGGATCTGCTAGGACTCACTCGTGAGCAGTTAGAGCAAGATTTTACAAAACAGTCCCAGAAATTATTGAACCGGATATAATTAACTGCATAGGCCGAGATACCTGATGTGTTTTCAAAGTACTAATGTTTTACTTCTTTGCAATGAAAGAACAATTAGTGTATATGGTACATATGAAGAATCCCCAGAGGAGCTGTTGATAACTTCATGCCATTCATGTCTAGTATATTTAGCTTGGATTTGCTCTGGTTTGTGTTAGCAATTCACTTGCTGTGGTTTTTGCCTACTAGAGAGGCTATGGCAGCAGAGTGACACCCTAAGTTTGCTGGAAGGTACAGTTTACAACACTGTTATTTAGATCTGATGTTTACGGTCTTGTGTTCATTTTCTTATACACTGTAAAAAATGAGCACATAAAAACTGCAATGATGCATGAAAGCTGACCTTGAGAACAGATTAAAAAAAAGGAAACTAAGGAAAAAAAAATCAGAGTAATTGTTTCCTCTTAGTTTTCACATGTTGATCACACTATGATCTTGCCCTGAGTATATCAATTTAAAATGAAATAAGTGTATCTTTTGAACTATTCCTAAATATATAAGTGTGGACTATAAACATTTGTGGAAAAGTCTTGTCTGTGGAAAAAACTTTGAAAAAATGAATTGTATATTTTTTAAAAATCTCCAATTTTAAAGCTTTGACACTTCAAAGCTTTTTTTTTTATTTCATACTGATACATTCTTTGGGTTTTTTCTTTCTTAGTGTACACCAGGTGATTTTTTTTTTTTTGTGCAACAGTTTATTGCAAGCTTTCCTGCTGACTGAGAGTTGCATTTAGCTACATGAAAATGTGAGTGTTCTAATTGGAGGGATTTCAGTAATATTCTTGTAATTGTTTGGAACAATGTCAAGGATATTGGAAAGTTGAATGGAAATTTGAAAATTGTTTTTCTAGAGTATTTGAGAATAAATTTTCAAGAAAAGTGTATTGGGTCTGACTGAGCTGGAGTTAATTTCCCCCATAGCAGCCCTCCCAGTGCTGTGCTTTGCACTGAGAGCTGTAAAGGTGCTGATAACCCACACGTGTTGTGGCTGCTCCTGGGCAGGGCTCGCACAGCACCAAAGCTGTTCTTCAACATTCCCCCTGCAGTGGGATGGGGTGGACAAGATCTTGGGAGAGGACATGACTGGGACAGCTGACCCAAACTGACCAAAGGGATATTCCATACCATGTGACATCAGCTGAACTATAAAGTCTAGGAAAAGGAGGGGGGGACACAGAATGGGCATCATCTTGTCTTCTGGAGCAACCGCTATATGTTTGGAGCCCTGCTTCTCAAAAAGGGCCAAACATTGCCTGCTGATGGGAAGTAGAGAATAAATCTTTGTTTTCTTTTGCTTCCACGTGTAGCAGTACTTTGCTTCTACATGAAAATGCTTTTGTCTTAGCCCGAGAGTTTCATCTCATTTTCTTCCCCCTGGTCCAGCTGAGAGGAAGAGGGGGAAGTGATAGATCAGCTCAGTGGGCACCTGGTGTCCAGACAAGGTTAAACCACCACCAAAAAATATCCATTTTTGAAAATCCATTATTTCAGAAAAAACCAGAATTTCTCCTTTTTCAAAAGGAATTAGTTTGATTAGTGATTCATGAGTTCAAAACACTTCATTTTTTGCCAGACTTACTAGGTAACTAGGTTTTTCACAAATGTAATTAAAAATATACAAGTACACTTAAGTAGTTTGCCCTTCTTAAAAAATAAGAAAAAATTGCTGCATTACTTGCATCTACAAGTTTATCGGTGTCTTTGTGGCTTTCAGATTAGACCAATATAAACCAGGCAGGACCCCTTTCTGTGTATTGCCAGCTATTCAGCAAATTACCTGCACTTGTCTCACTTAAATTCTGAGGTTTGTTCTGTCCCTGTTGACAAAACTGTCCAGCAAAGGCTGACACGCTGCCAGGTGTGGTGCTGAATCGCCAGGGCGTGAAGACTTGGGTCTTACGTACTTGAAGCTTTACCTATAGCAGTAGGGAGCTTGAAAACGAGGAAGGCAGAATTGCATTTCTGAAGGGCGCGTACTGTTGTCATGGGTTAAATAGTCATTAGCACCAACATTCAGGCCTGTAATAGCTTTTATTATGACTCTAGTCCTGTGAGTCTTAGCTGAAATGAGGTCCTGCAAGAAGTTTTATAGTGGAAGCCTGCAAATATTTACACTTGTGCTTGGCTTTATTATCCTTTTTTTATTCCACTTCAGCATTGCCAGAGGTTCATATTTATAGCTCTGTGCACTACTGTATTCTAAAAGGAAATTCCTGGGATTGAACTTTTTTTTTTCCTGAATCCAGTCCCCTGGACAGTCATATTTCTACCCTCTATATAATGTGATTGATTGATTTATTTTTTTAAATGTACTTTATTTGGACTTTAACGCAAAAAGTACTGAAGCCTATGAAGTCATCTCAGAATTTTAATGCATTTTAAATTTAGGTAATTACTAATACAGTTTATTGATAACGTATAGGTAAATATATAGCCATTGAATCCTATATAAATATATTTAGAACTGGCTGAAAATTAGAACATAACATTTTCCAGAAATGCAACATTCCTCCCTCTTTTTTTTAAGTTGGGATTTTTTTATTTTTTAAATGTAGGTGAAAATTTTGATTGAAAAAAAGTAGATTTTTTGAAAGACTGCAGTATATTATCACATTTTCCAGCAAAGAAGCTTGCTTGTTTACAGCCATGAAATATGTGTGCTTTTTTGTATGAAAGTTGTCTGAGTGCAGAGGTGATAATCAATTTGGCTTTTATTTAGCATTATTGCTAATTTTTAGAATCTTGTATAAGCTCATGAGGGCTTTGTGTTGCCAGCTGTGATCGGGGCTTAGAGCAGAGTCTGTCCTGTTCCTTGTAACTGTTCTTGCACCTCATAATTACTAATGTGTTGGTGATTACTGGTGATCTCAGCTTCATTTTTGACTTGCCAGAGGTTTAGTAAAATGCTGATGAAACAATTTCCATATGGTGACAGCTCCAGTTGGGACTCTGGCTCTCTGTGAAGAAGCTATCTGGCAAGTCCATTTACAAATTTATCTCGTCACGTTGTGGCAGCTATCTGATGCTTAATGCTTTCTGACCCTGCAAATTCCTTGTCCCCAATGTGGAGCAACATAGTTGGGTCCTTCGTGTTCCCTGTGATTTAAAGTGACCAAGACATGCAGCCTGTAAATAGGCTATCCAGTGCAGAATTGGAGGTGCCTCATATCTTGTCTGACAGCATCATTGCTTTGATTATGCTTACTGTATACGGATGTGATTGAAAGGTTTTGTTGGATGTGGCATCCTACTGGCCACATCAACTACCAGGTGTGGATGCAAGCCGTCAGCTTCTCATCAGAGTCACAGAAGCGAAGCCGACAGCACAGCCACCGCACACCAGCTTCAACCTACCATCTCGCTGCCAGCGCCGCCCGGTTATTTCAGTGCTGACCTTTTTCCCTTCGCTGTCTTGTCAAAAGCTACAATCTACGATCTGACAGTAACTAAGGAAGAAAAGGACGCAGCCAGAGCCAGGGCGCAAAATTAAATGGAATTAGCCATTTCAACAGACCATCATCCAGAACATGTTAATGCTCCAGAGCATGTGAAGGGGCAGGCTTCTTAACAGCAACAACCAAATCCAGTACCATGCAAGTCTGGTATTGAAACTATATTGTCAGCCTGCGTTGATGGATAGATTACTACCCAGTCAGTTGTTCATGACTGACTGTGCCAAGTGGCAGTGACAATGAAAAGGAGGGCAGAAGAGGTAAACTGTCTTGACAAGACTAAACTTCTAGATGGAGCTTTTACCTTCTTTTTTTTGTGTTCAAGTCTCTTACTTGCTGCATCTTTTTAAAGCCACTGAAATAAGTATCAATTACACCTTTATCACTGCTGCCTTTTAAGATCATTAGTTCAGGAGAGAGGAGAAAATGAAATCTAAGTGCAATTTAATTTCAGCAAGCTGCTTTTTAGATTATAAAATTGAGAGGAAAAAAAAATTATCATTTTAGCTGTCTGTTCAGGTCACTGTGGAGTGGGCTGGCTCTAGCAAGTCTGGGGTAATGCATGGTCCCTGGCAGGTAGTTCTGGTGAATGGGCCCAGCTGTCCTCAGGGCTGGCCATGACTCTCAGCTTTGCTGGCAAAAGAAGAGATGCTTATCAAGAATAATTCTCAGTGTGTCAGCTGGGTTAGATGTGGAATGGCTCAAGGCATGAATCAGACTTAGAGTAACTCCAGATTCTTAATGGAGTAAGAAGCAGCTGAAGCTGACCTATAGTCCACTTCTGTTTGTTTAAAGAAGTGTCTCTCTCCCACACCCCGTGGGAACCAGGAGGTATAACTCTTCCCTTAAAAAGGGAGGCCAAATTCAATGCTGGTTTTAGTGTGTTGGGCTCTTAATGTGCTCAGTGAGGCCTCAGATTGGATCATCTTCCTCCAGCAAAGTGCCAAAGCATGTATTTCCCTTTAATATGCATTGCAGTAGATATTTTCTTTCTCCCTCTCCCAAAATATCTTCTCAGATTCCCATGTTCCTTGCAGCCTCTGTCAGTTCAGAGCACTGCTCTAGGGGGAATTTACCATGAGGAAAAACAGATTGTGGATTTCCAGTGCTTGAGCATAACATGTGCATGCCCTTGTCCAATTCACCTGGAGTTGCATTAGACCTCAGTATAGTGAGAATGTCTTTTTGTCAAGAAAAAGCAGTTTGTATGAAAAAGTTAACTCTCCACATCCTGATGCTAGCATGTCTTGTAACTTGATAGTGAAGAGCAGGCAGACTAAGCTGAATATGTATTTCAGCCCCCTTTGGGCTTCGAATAGTGTTATCCAATAACAAGTCCTTCCTTCAAAGTATACAAATATCATAGCAGTGCATACTACATGTTATCAAAAGACAGATCTCGCATCACATAAAATTTAGGTACTTCTCCTCTCAATCCTATCAACATTGTTTTCCTCTGATTTTTAATAGGTTGGTCAAAATGTAATTGATAATGCATGTGGACTGGTTTATGGTTTTACTTGCTGCTAGCAGAGGTCTATGCAGTTTGTTCTTATTTTTCTATGTGTTCCTTAAAGATTAATTGGTCCTGTGTTGTTTTGGTCTCAGATGATGCTCAGCAGCAGGTGTAAGAAAGCTCTGTGGAGGATTCAGCTAAAGCAGGAGATCTGTGTGAACGTGCTTTCCCTTGCTGCATGCCCTGGGTCTCAGCTATCAGGTGGCTTCTTGCATGTAGCACCAGCGTGACTTCCAAAAATACAATAGATTTCTAATGTCTCTCCACCTGCCTGTGTTAAAGATGTTATCTCTGTGGTCAGTGTAACAGCTACAATGCATGTTGTGACCTAGAAGGCAGTTTCCCTTCCCATTTCCCCTCCTGGTGCATCTTGTGCCTCACTTGGCTAGGCCTGTTGGGCTGGCCCCAAGGGGAAGGAGACTGTGGCCCTGTATCGGGCTCCACCTGTGTGAAGTAAAAGGGAAGGAAGAGCAGTGAATGGTTGTGGAAGAGCTCCAAGAAGAACACCTGTATAGGTTACTAAGAAATATTTTTGAAAGCTTCTGCAGGGAAACTGAGAAATCACCTTACTGATCTCT
>JANIJG010000508.1:0-33998 GCA_024611175.1 Megaceryle torquata | reverse complement strand
GGAGCGAGTACTCTGCTCTCCAGTGCAGTGCAACAACAGATAGTGGTGTGCCCGAGGGCCACAACATGTTCCAGTCTCAGTACAAATTCACACAAAATACCTCATTTGACCTAAATGAAATGTATAAATGAGCAGAGAATTTATATCTGAATTTCTTCTGTGAGTAAATCACTCTATTCAGAAACAATTCAGATGACTTTGAGATTTTCACTTCCACTTTGGGCAAAGAAATCATTAATCTGAATGTTTTCTCCCAGTCCTGACTAGCACTGCACAATATTAGACTCCTGAAGCCCAAATACACTAAGTTTTCTTCTCCCTCAGATTAACCCTGCATACTAGTGCAACCCAATGATAGAAGAGTAGAAAATTGCAAAAATATTGTAATGAAGGTAAATTTTAGCCTTGCTTCATACTGTAATATCCTGTCTATTTTACTAAGCAAGTGTTGTGAAGGCTGAACTGCTTTTAGTGGTTGTAGATACAAAATGCACACGTTTTTTGTTTGATTTTGTTTATGATATCCAGATAATGTTTGCAGCATCCCTGACAAGCATCAAATTTGGACAAAAAAAATTGTCACAATACAGGGCGAGGAGCAAAATCCCTTTTTAATTTGACTGCTTAGATATCCTCCTATGTTGTCTGGAAATCCAGGGAAGAATTTAACAATTTTCTCTTTCATTGGGATATCAGATCTATTAGAAAACAATAGGAGTCAGCTGCATTCCCCAAGGCTTCTCACACATCAGATTTCCCTCTCAGTAACCTTTCAAAATCAGTCACAAATGGTCTTATTTTAGATCATACTGGCATCTAACCTTTGTAAACTTGGACAATGGAGAGAATTAAAATAGCAAAGTGTAAAAAGAGATACAATCTTCCATTTCAAAATGTTATAATTTCTGAAGGCAGCAACACTTACATGACATATAAAGTTCAAAGTTACGCTAGCTTACTTTTCCCATCACTTTTCTTATCTTTTAACCTTGATAATTGCTTATGCTTGCCCATAATATCTGTTAATTTGTTACTCATTAAATGTTTTTTAAAATGCAGCATAAATGCTTACATGGGAACTCCAGAGGTTATGCCTTCAGGTACAGAGAATTCCACAATATTACTTGGGGATATAAATTATTGGGTGCTGGGTCATCTTATGAGATGTGGAAGAAAAAAGTGTTTCTATTGAAATACACTGAGCTGCTCTAACTTACTGCAGTGAGCTCTGTGGCTCCTTACAGAGTTCGTGTAACTGGAATCTGGTAGATCTGTCCAGTTTCTGTTGTTCTTCAAACAACTTGCTTCCTTAAGAAAAGGGACATGATAAAGTATCATATTTATCAGATGACCAAAAAGAGAAAAATAGGGAAAATTTTTTGTGTATTCTTGGAGGTTTTTCAGTAAAATAAATAAACTAATTGTTTGGGGTTTTTTTTTACCCCTGAAAGTTGCCAAAGTCTTCAAATCCATTCCAAACCTCTGATTTCTTCATTGATGATAGTGAGCAATAATTCAAATTCATACAGATGTCACAAAATTTCAGCCATTGTTGTCTTGTCCTCCCTTTCCCCCTCACACAGTTTCTGTGTGATGTCTTTCTGCCTTGTTTTAGGGCTTTGTGGTGCTCTAAGAACAAATATTGAGAGGAAACAGCAGCCTAATTAGAAAAATCTTATTACCTTACTGATATCCTTCATGTGTTTATAGTGACCAATGCTGGCATTGCAAAATACCTTTTAAAAAGGAGAATACTATTTATTCAAGTAATCTCTTTGAGGTCATATTCATGTGTCATATTCATAAATCAGAAGGAACCAGTGTGAGTTTTGAGTCTTACCTTCTGCATGATGCAGGCAAAGGTGAAAATTCTAACATACACAATTTGGAACTTTTTCTGGATGGACACGTATGGAAAAGAGAAAGGAAGGGATCTGTAGCAGAAATAGAAGGGAAAATTGGTTTTGCTTGGTCTGCTTCCTACACCTTTTCCCTAAAAATCCATTTTTGCTGTAGTTCTTATCAAAACAGACATTTGTCCTGATGCAGTACAGAAAGCATTTGAATAAAGCAGCTGATCTTAGGTACACATATTCTGAATGATGGAAAATACACTGTGGGCATTTATCAGTTATCATTATCAAGGGTTCACAGTATTTAAACTCTATGTAAACTCAGGGAGGAGGAGAACAACTGCTAGACACATAGTGTTCCTGTCCTACTCCCCTTGTAATTTATGTAGGCTAAAGAAACATGCATAACAAGCAGTGTGTATGTTTTGCTTGCATGCACAGCTTTTGCTCTTCCTGTTAAGCTGTCTTTATCTCAGCCCAGGAGTTTTCTCACTTTTACCCTTCCCATTCTCTCACCCATCCACCTGAGTGGGAGTCATTGAGCAGCTGGGTGGGGCTGAGCTGCCTGCTGGGATTAGCCACAGCATTTGTCCACAACACAAGCCAGAGCTGCTACTGTAACTACCGAAGGAACAGAATGATCAATATTATCTAGTTATTTAAAAAAATCAAAAACCAAACCCATCAAAAACCTGCTATAATTCTTAGGTGCTAATGTGACCATCTCCAAGACAAATATGTACAGGGTCTGATAAAAGAAAATATGCCATCAGAATTTAGCAGAATGGTAAATGTACCCGATATCACAAAATATTGCTCCTGATATAAAAAAGAAATATCACTTCTTTTGGGATTTTGCATGGAAAATAAGGGAGGAACACAGGACAGATGTCTTGTTCTTCTGACTTGGTTATTCCATTTCGTGTAGATTTATCATCTCTTTGCCTGGTGCCATGGTCAGCACAACTAAAGACTAAGCAGGTGAAAAGAGCTTCCATCAGACTGATACTTGAACCTTGGTGAGACTTTCCAAACTTCACAGATTCATTTTGGAGCATAGTGCCTGTATTCAAAGGTGTGTCACCTTTCAGCCACACTGCTGTTGCCTTTTTATTCATAAAATAAAATGGGAGAAGAAGATGACTGAGCAGGTAGATGATGTTTTCGCTGAAATCATACTCATATTTCACTGTGTACCAAGTAGAGGAAGCTTGCATTTTATTTATTTATTTATAAGTGTTCAAATACTGTTTTACACAATTCCTGTCATGAACTCATGAGTTAGTTTGTCCATACAGTAGACAAATCTACTATGTAGCCATCTTTTCTCTCTGAATGTTTTCTTTCTCCTTTCTGAGAGATTTCTGTATTCATTCCAAAGCTTTGTCCCTTAGGGGAGATACTTTATGGATCACAATGATGAGAGGTGGAAAGAACCGGTGAAAGGTAATCTTATACATGCATCATGCATCCCTGCTACTATGAAATTTTCACTTTAGAATTCATTTGCACTATCTTCTGCAATTCTTATAGAAGTGTTAAATGATGTATGAAATGAAACATTTTTTTTGACTGATTGTACTGAAAATTCAGAGAATAATGTTAGAGTCACTGCTGAGGTATATTTATCTTATTTGCCATAATGCTTGATATTAAGACAAGCTGTCAAAAATTTACTGGGATAAAAGGAATTAGAGAATGAAGGCAAGGGATTTTTAATGCAAATAGACTATTCTAAGGAAAAAAGAAAAAAGAAAAGAAAAGAAAAGAAAAGAAAAGAAAAGAAAAGAAAAGAAAAGAAAAGAAAAGAAAAGAAAAGAAAAGGAAAGAGAAAAAGAAAAGAAAAGAAAAAGAGAAGCAGTATTGTCACAGAACAACCCAATTTTTAGACCTCATCTTGGAAGTAGGTCACCTTTTCTGAGGATGAAATTGCCCTAGAGATGGAAAAATGTAAGGTTAAGACAATGATTTGGGTACTGAGAATACTTACTAGAAAAAAGTGTTTGCACCTATTATAAGAAGCAGAGGTTAGGGCCTATAATATCATGTAATTACAGTTATGTTTACAAGAGAAACAAAGAATTCATACCAGATTAAGATCTTAATGTTTATTTTTCTCTATGTAAATTGGTAGGTTCTCTTTCTCTTAGTTTAGACACTTAAAATGTTTTTCTTTTGAAATCCAGAGAGCTGTAGGCTCAAAGCAGCCTACTGACAATAGGCTACATTTTCTTCATCAACTTGTGTGAACTGCTAGGACATAAAGACTTTATGAACAGTAGACTTAAAATGGTTGCTTTGGGGTAGTCTGTCTTGCTGGTTTAAGTGGCAACTTAAGAATGGCAAAGTATTTTTTTTAAAGGTGAGTGAACACACGCGCGTGCAGAAATACTGACATCTGCGTTCAGTGTTTGTGATACAGTCTGCTCACTTGATCTACTCACATTTGCAACTAGATGATCTTTAATGTCGTTTCCTACCCAAACCATTCTATGATTCTCTGCTTCACAGCTGTTGTGACTCATATTTAGTGTTACCACTGTTAAGGTCCTTAACTTACTGGTCTTACTCATGTTCTCTGTTGTTGCTCTTTGACCTCCACACTTGAAATTGTCAGCACAGACAAGTGACAGGTTTTTGCAGAACCAAAGTCAAAGACTCCTTCCTCTGCCTCCTCACAATAATTATTTCTTCTTACACTGTCTAAATCGGAGATTAGAAAAAGAGGCAAAACAAAGCATGTAGCAGTGCAATAAATAACTGATGGTGCAGCCACAATTTTGTTGTCATTGCCTCTATGCAGAGGCATTGGCTTTGTTTTATAGGGGAGAATGCTGCTGCATTTAATATAAGAGTGGAAGCACTGACCTCTGTGTTCTGCCTCTTCTGCAGACGTTTGGTAAAATGTGTCTGTCTTCATTGTTGTGTCTTTAAAGCAGTCAATATATCTTAGTGTGTTTTAATGATACTGGAAATACCTTCTCTGGAAATTGCCTACCTTGCTCTTTGAGTTCATGACTGATGGTTTTACATGGAAAAGATCTAATTATAGGAAAGCAAGTATTGTAAAATGAAGAAATGTGGATATGTTCCCACTTTTCTTCAGAAAGGTCATTTATTTTTGGATTAGGCTTTCTGCAAAATGTACATTTCCTATCCTACATGTTTCCTGAAGTCTCAAGGGGTAAACTAAAATGTACCATCGAATACACGATAGATTATTCAGAAGATAGTTTCCTTTTTTTTTTTTTTTCACTTTTCACAAGAGAAGTGAAATAAAATTTGTACTGTGATGAAGACATAGTTATTTAGCAGCTGAAAGGAAAATATAATGAAAACAATTTTTAGCTTAATTCTTCTTCTTGTTCCATAGTTTCATCTCTTCCTTTTTTTTTTTTTTCTTTCTATTGTTTGTTTCTCTTTGAATTTTAAGACATGTTTTTCCTGTTATTCTCTTACTAACAGTTGATGCTGTACTCAGATAAACTTTGTCTCATTAAGTGTTAGTGTCTGGTACATCCCCAGTAGCCCTCAACAAGACTCATTGGAGGCACAGAGCAGATCGAAAAGCAATTAGCATTCTGGCTTGTGATAATTACACACAGTGTGGGAGGCTTATCCAAGATGTAGTTTCCACTGTGTCTAATAATAGGATTCTTTAAACACTGATATATTTTCATGAACACACCAGTGCTCTCATTTCAGTTCTGTCACTTATCTCAGATAGGAAAAATAAACATCCCTCACACATTTTTTTTCCTTCATAAAGTACAGTGCTGTTCTGACAACTTGTAGTGTCACCTAAAAGTCACCTTGAATCATGTTTTAATCAGCTGGAACAAGGCAACATCTCATTTATTTCTGCAGTTTCCTTGCTCTGCAATGCACTGATTGCCGAGACATAGAAATCCAAATTGAGCTCTGATTAAAATGGAATGAAGATGCAGATGCTGCCATTGGCTCAGAGGGGCACTCTGCTCTGTGCTAGCAAAGGTCAAGGTGATTCAAGTTCCAGTTAAAACAGAAAGATTTGCCACAGTTCAGGAATATACTGCAATGTAACAAATTTATGCCATGAGAGGTTGAATAATTTCTGAATCATTTGTCTTTGATCTATAGGCTTTTATTAACACAAAAGCTTACTTAAAAATGAAATCAGTATTTTTTGCATACTGCAGCAGAAAAAAATCCTGTTCTCATAACAGTATTGTTGCAGAAGCTTAGAAATCATGCATCGCCTCCTGAATATAGACAGTACTGTAAAGAGATTTGAGGTTTTGGTGAATTTTAATTTACTGTTGATTTTTAACATCTGAAGAAATAAAGTTTTTGTTCAAACAGACTTTTATTTCGATCTAAATCTAATGACACAATGCATAAATCAATGGGTGGTTGTCTAAAGATGCTAGAAATGAGACATTCATGTTGTTTTTAACTCTTACCTAAATATAACCAAAGAAGAAAAGACTACAATAATAACCCACACCACAAAGGGATTTTAAAAATAGACACAGATGTTTCAGTTGCAGTGCACAGAAATCATACCTCATTTATACACTTCAGGCTATGGCTGTTACAAGGCAATCTATTTATTGGTAACTTTTTACAATGGATGAAATCGCCTATTAATTCCGCTGCACTCCTGTTAAACAACCCTGTGGCCACAAATATGAAAGAAGCAATGTCATGTTATTCTCAGCTACAGAAATAATGCTCTGAGTTCTGGGGAAGAAGTTATATCATGTTATCGAGGCAGAAAGTGTAATAATACCAGGTGATTTTTAAGTCTACTATCTGGAACCTTCCAGGAAATAGTAACAGAAAAAGACCGAGGAGTGGGTTAAAATAAATACTCTTTCTACTTCAACACTAAAAATAGAGAATGTGAACACACTGGGAGATCATGGTAGTTATTTCTATTTTTTTATTTTTGCTATGAGTATTGACCATACTGACAATATTGTGATGGAACATTTTTATGCATTAGTACTGTACAGCCTCCTTATTCTTACAACTGCTCTAAAATACAGCACAGCCTCAGTGCAGTGCCTTACCCTTACACTGGAGGAGGCAATAAGAAAGGGAAGAAAAATACACCTGAAACTGCTTCATAAATGACTCAAGAAATTGAGAGTGTGATTATTATTAATGAGTAAAATGCGAGAGCAGCTTTCCATTTGCAGAACAAAACTATGCAAAATTACTTAGCAGAAAATTGTTAGGAGCAAAGAAAAGGCCTTGCTGAAGATACCTGGGGGAATGGATGACTGAATAATATTTCTTACCAACAGTGACGAAGTTACAGCCTGTTGCATTCAGGGCCACAGAGAGCCACAGCATATACCCAGAGGCTCTTTGCTTGGGGCAGCTGTGGAGCTATGACTTTATGGCAGCCTGCCAGTGCACCCCCAGAGAGCAATTGTGTGCACTCCTGTCCTTGAGAGGTACAGGGAGACTTCCTAGGGGAAGAGTGAATGGAAAGCCAAGCTAACTTTACTTAATGTAATGATACATCATGAAGATTTTTTCACCCATTCTTTAAGCTCCTTTGCTGGTTTCTTTCTGAGAAGCTCATAGTTCAAAGGTGCAGCCTTCATGTACGACTTGGCTGAGTATCTTAGCTTTTATAGTCTAACCTATATCATCGACTTTGGCTCACCTGGAATTTCAGCCCTTGACAGAGAGCATTGTTCAGAGAAACCAGTACTTGTAATGTGTTAGACAATTAAACTGATCCATCAAATATTTGTTGAGTAGTTTGCCATTGACACAAACCACAGACCTCAAATAATGAAAATGGGCTCTGATCTGGTTAGTCTTGGGAAGACAAGTTAGTAGTGAGTGCTGGAGGTATGCAGAGGGTAATTAGTCATCTAATGCCCACTGCACCTCTGAAAATCCCTTATCCTATAGCTCTTTTTGATGTTATAACCCATCTATAATGTTGTATTCAAATATTTGAGGATACTAAATTACATCTCATTTTTCTAGATGGTCCCATAGGTAAAAATAGATTGCTCAAATCTTGCAGAGATTAGCAAAGGAAAAGCCCCCCTTGTTTTAAATGGATGTTTTCTTATGCTTCACTCAAAAGTGCAGTATTTCTCAGCCCTATTTTCCAATGTCAGTGGCATATATTTACCACATAGACATTAGTATAAAATATTTCTATCCATATTTGAATGTAACTAATGATAAATGAAATCTCTTGAATATTAATGACAGTGACCAAATGATATAGTCCAAAAGCTGACTAGCATAATACCTGACAAGGACATGTGGAATCAAACTCTACAACCCGAGATAGGTTATAAAGCAGCATGTTTATTATGGTGCTGGGCGCAAGGGGGATCACTCCTCCAAACTTGCACGCTGTACCTCAAAGGAAGCAATCATTTATAATGAGAAACATACATATTCATTGGAAAGGAGGGGTTATTGCTATGAATTCTGGGAATGGGTGTGGTTATTATCATTATTTCTGCGAACTCATTATCATGATGGTTGTGGGACGGGGTCTTCTGGAGGAAGGCCCACAGTCTTCCTCACTGTGTTTTTTTTACCTTTGGCTCAGAATGCAAGGCTGTGCTGAGCTGGTGACCACAGACCTGGCATGATCTGGCTTATCTCTGGAGACTCCCCTCTGTTCCCACTTAGCTCATAGTTAGTCCCTCTTATCTGTATAGACCAAGGTTAATCAAGTCTATCAGGGTTAGTTCCTCCTACCTATACAAAACAAGCTACAGCTGCAAAATTAAGACTACAACACAACATTTATGTCTCAATAGTTTAATAGTATTTAAGGGCTTTGAGGCTGACTTGATACTTTTTAAATTCAATACTTCTAGTTGTTCAGTCAGCTTTTTGAGTGGTTTTCCACTTTGCTGAATCTACAATCCTGTTAGTAAGTGAAGCTGGCTAGAATTCTTTTTCTGGCTCTGACAGCAAGGGGCATGTTACTGTTTTTGTATACCCTTTCCCCACTGTATTCTCTGGGTTCACGTGTGCATCCTTCTATCTTAATGCATGCCAAAGACCTTTCCATGAAAACAGCAGTCACTGGGGGATGTGTCTGCATCTTTTAGCTCCAGTGGCACAACCTCTTCACCTGGCCCATGTAGTTTAAATGCTGCTACCCATCGGATGCATTGAATAACATGAAGCTGTAGCCCTTTGCAATATTAAAATATTCCAGATTCTTGGTTTATGGATTTGGCATGCCTTTGAGGAAGAAGGCATCTTAAATCACACTTGGACTAAGTTAATTCAAAATGTTCCTAATGCAAACATTTGTTGACAGCATTTTAAATCAGACAGAAGGTACAAATGTATGCCAGCCACTTTGAGTAAGCTGTGGGTTTGAGGAATCTGATTCCAAACAACCTCTTTTTTTTTCTTTTTTTCTCACGGAAATCATAATGCTGCCCTTACAGTTTAACTCATTTCTCTTAGTAAACAGGTAATCTTCTCCAGAAGGGCTTCTAACAACTCTTCCTGGCCCATGCAGTTCCTTAGTCTGTGTACATTTGTTGTCTTGGCAGGTGCAGATTTGGTGTGCTTTCATGCCAAAGAGCAGGCCAACAGTTAGGAAGTATGGATGATCATATGCCAGCCCATGAGGTTAGGACCTGCCCATGTATATTTTCCAAGAATAACCAAAGCCTGAGAATACAAAAATTTCATTATTGCTTTTTATCACCCTAGAAAAATGATGGTGTTAGACTTTAAAACTCAAAAATCCTATGGTGTTTATTTGGTTTGGTTTGATTTTTTTTTCTTCTTAAACACCTTCAAAATTTCTTCTTTATTAAACAGATTTATCATATTCTGCCTTTGTTTTCCCACAGCCTAAAACAATATCTGTTCTGCTTCAAATGCTGTCACGATCATTGTTTATAATCTGGAATGGATTGTTTGGATCAGTGACGCACTTGAGTTTCTTCAAGGTACTTGTGACCAATTGTGCTTAAAAAAGAATGTTTCATTCCGTACTAAATATTCTCAGGGAGGCAGGAGGAGGTGGGGGGTGCTGGGACTGAGAAGGCTATCTTCAATTTTATTTGTATTGATTATAATTTGTAGGTCTGGATAATCAACTTCAATGTTTGTTGCACTAGCAGTTAGTGTCAAGCTTATACACAGATGGTGCATTGTTCCTCTGCTATAAAAGCAACGCATCTCTAAAGAATTAAAAGCAACACTGATTTGCTTATATGCTGAATATTCAAAATTCTAATTGCTTAAGAAAGCTGATAAACTAAAATTTAGTGAAATTTAATGATAAATTTACATCAAAAATTGCACTTATCTGCCAGTCTACTTTCGCTGCTGCTATTTCACTTGCAAAAGTTGAATTGCAGCTTATAAATTAATATGCATAGTTTCACTTGCTGAACAAAAGGATATGGACTGAAAGCTAGGTTAAAATGTCTGCTCTGTTATGGATTTCTTATAGGATTTGGGGGTACAGAACACTTCAGTCCAGATCTTCAGGTGATTTTGTGCTGAATCTCTACTGATAGGAGTTAAATAAGTTTTTTTCATGGTGAGGGTGACAGAGCAGTGGAACAGGCTGCCCAGAGGGGTTGTGGAGTCTCCTTCTCTGGAGACACTTAAAACCCACCTGGATGTTTTCCTGTGTGACCTGCTCTAAGTGATCCTGCTCTGGCAAGGGGGTTGGACTGGATGATCATTCAAGGTTCCTTCCAACCCTTAACATTCTGTGATTCTGTGAAATATCTCATGTGGATTTTATTACAGGCCTTAGCCTCATCAGTTATTTTTAAGCTGTTGTTTGAAATGTATGTGTTGAAACTGAATGCTGGGATGGGATACAAAGTCCTGAAAGCCACAAGAGTTTTGTTTTCCCTTCCATCCTGTTGGCTATTAGCTATGTTGTGTTTGAGTTCAGAGTGTCTGTACCTCAGAGAAGCCTGGATGAGCTTCTGATGCTTTTTTGGACTAGAGCATATTTGGTGTGCCCTTTGCCAGTCTGTGCAGGCTCCATGAACATGCTGAGGATGGTCATGCTTTCCTGTGGTGAATGGGTCTTGCTTGTGACTCTACAGAGTATATTCTTGTATATAAATGGATGCTGAGCACCTGTCTTGGAATTTCTATCATTTAATTTTACCAGAGATTCAGGCCCATGGTCTGCATCTCACAGTGTATTTGTACGTGGCTGAAGCAGAGGAGCTTCTACCTCTTTATTTCATATAATTTATTTCATATATTAAGGTCTATCCCTTCTGAAGGGAAAACCTGCCCTTTTGTGAAAATTTGTCCCATATAAGTTTTGTACTTATTTTTTTCTATATGGAACAAAATTGTGTCATACTGCCTTGAATACTATGAGCTGATGACTTAATAAATATAATATATGCTGTAATTTTTTTTCTCTTCTTGCACTACTCTAAGAAAGGCTTAAGATGCCTGGTTTCCTGTCAGACTTTTTGCCTGAAACTGCATTTCCAGTACTTCTGCAGAGAAAACAAAATTATCTAGGGTCAGAAGGCAGATCATTGGGTCCAGTAGGATGGACAGATTTGAAGAATGTCTAACATCACAGTTGTGTAAATTAAATAAAGGCTAAAGTTCATGCTCCATATCACAAGATGACCACTTTCAAGGAAGTTTTTCTCCTTTGTTCACATTGGCTATCTGGATTACTGGGAAGAGATTAATCGTCAATTATTCTTTAAGTAGAAAAACACGAATTACGCTGTTCAAAAAGACTGAATACCTTGAATTGTTTAACAGCTCAAGGAGCTGAACCTTGCCTTATCTTCATGGGTCTAGGAGAATAAGGATGTGTATCTGCAGCTCTACCTCTAGTCTAAAAATGGCTTTCTCATCAGACCTGAGTCTCATGGGACAGCTCAATTTGTTCGTTTTGCTTTGTTAGCAAGACAAAGAGAGATTAATACATCTTATTAGTTGAAGTTTGTGAATTTATGAGTCTTCATTATAAAGTACTAACTAGTACAGAAGTTCACTTCTAATAGTGGCTCTCTGTGAGCAACCAAAGACAATACACAATTTATGACCTCATTAGAAATTTAGTAACATAAGATGTAGGAAATGTTCTATGCTTTCACAAATATAAAATGTGAAGAACTAGTTTTACCTTCAAGTGCTCTAAATTAGTTTGTAGCTTAATAATATTCTGAATTACTGCTGAAACTCTAACTTACAAATGTAAGTTAACTCTTTTGCATTTATTTGGCTATACAACTCCACTACTCAAGTGTTATCCTTTTTTTTTTTTTTTTTTGGTCCATTAAAATAAACAGTTTTCAAAAATTCCCATTCCTCAGTTGGCTATAGTATGGAAATATCATATGTTCCTTAACTGATTTTTATTTTTTTAAAGAAAAAAAGATTGTTTGCACAACCCCAGTTTTGACATTTTGGAGACAGGGGTTATTCTATTAACAAGATTTTGCAGTTATACCAGATAGTTGCTGAGAAATAAAATAAAGACCATAATATGCAATAATGAAGAATTTATCTAAAAAATGTTCTGCAAATTAGCATTTCTTTGAAATACCAAGAAAACAGAGAAACTGCATTATTGAGTGCTAAAATGAAAACTTTTATCAGAAATCTTATTTTTTACCAAGAATGAATCCTTGTGACAATTAAGTGTTTTGTTATACAATGCTTTAAAACAATCATGTTTTGTCTGTAAACTAGATTGTCTAAGCCATTTAAAATCTAAAGAAATGTATACATTGTTCAGTGAAAGGTCTTTGTCATCTGTACAACCCTGGGAACAGAAGCTGTACAAAATAGATATATTTTCTTTGTAATAACATCTGAAATAGCAGTGCTTTTCTCTTCAAAGCTATTTCCACAGCTTCTAACTACACAGTTTTTCTCTTAATATATTTTAAGTCATTAATAAACATAAGCTGACTGAAGAGATTTGCAACCATAAATAGAATCTTAATAGCAGGCTTCACACAAAATGTGATCTCACATTTCTGATGAAGCACTACTTATTAAAATAATGCCCTAGGTCAAGCTGGGTTAGTTTCTTTTCTTCTTTTGTCTTTTTACCACAGTATGGACAAAGAGCTTTGTCTCAGTATTTCTGTTTATAAATAGCAGATGTCACAATAATTTTTTGGCTATATTGCCCCTTTAGTTTCTGGTAACATGGAAATTTTTTTTTAAAATCTTTAAGCAGAGATACAGGATTTCAGAGTGATGCTTCAAAAATAACCTTTCCAGTAAGAAAACTGGGTTTTTAACCAAAGCATCGCATAAAAATCTTTCTGGTCTCCACACCATTTGATAAATTGTTGCTGTATGTTTGGCAAGTCAGTCAATAAATACCAATGCACGGTTGAGAACAGGCACATTTTCTGTGTCCTGTCACTTTACAGCTTATTCTATTTATTTGATACCTTTCCATCTTGAAGCTCATTGTATGCCTCTGAAAAGACGACTCACCTGGTTATCAGCTGGAAACTGGAAAACTGCCATGTATTTTTTCATAGCTCTCGCTATCAGCAGATTAAACTCCTAGTTTATTAAACTTCCATCGGTTTATTCATATGCATGAAAACTAGAAAATCAACAGCAGAAAATGTCAATATCAGTTTTCATGCTCCCGCTAGGTGTTCAGCTGAGGTGAGTTTATGTATGTATATGTACAGACATACAGACATACATATATGCACATTTGTGTTTATGTGGTTTTTGGTTTGTTTGTGTGTGTGTGAGAGAGAGTTGTTTGTTCGCTTCTTGTTTTAATTTATTTGTTTGGGTTTTTTTCCACTAAGGAGAGAATTTCTTCACAAAGCACTTGGTACCTATGGTTTCTTTTCCTCAAAAAGTTGCAGCATAGAATCATGCCATCTTTAGACACACAGAACTACCATTTCTTTCTATTTATAAAATTGTAATCAGTGAGTGAATACAAGGTATTCTTGTCTGATGGTACAAATCAGTACAATTTTTTTGAATCTCATACTATAATAATATCATGTTAATATAGACTGGAATTAGGGTATATTAACTACAGTAGTTAGTTAGTCTGACTCACTCACATGGTATTGCTTTATGACAAAGCCATATCACTGAAAACACGTTGTGATTTACAGATGCTGTAAGAAAGCCACGTTGTAACACTGAAGGAAAAGTATCTCTTTTCTGAATAGTGATGGCATATTCAAATGATGGGGTTTTTAATTTTAAACTGAAAGATAATTTTTTTCCCAGTGTCACCATTTTCAATGCTGAAATACAAATTTAGTACATACAAGAGCAAGACATTTCAATGCTCATTAAACATAATGGATATATTCTTGCTGAACTCAGTAGAAAGCACTGAGCCTAGAAATGATAGAAAAGTCAATTTACAAAATTGTAGAATGACTTAGGTTGGAAAAGACACTTAAGACCATCAAGTCCAACCATTACCCCTCCACTGCCAAGTCTACCATTAAACCATGCCATTGAGTGCCACGTCCACATGATATATCTTCAGGAATGGTGTCTCCACCACTTCCCTGGGCAGCCTGTTCCGGGGCTTGATAACCCCTTTGGGGGAGAAATTTTTCATAATATTCAATCTAAACCTTCCACAGTGCAACTTAAGGTTGTCTCCTCTTGTCTTATCACTTGTTACTTTGGAAAAGAGACCAACTCCCACCTTGCTACAACCTCCTTTCAGGCATCTATAGAGTGATAAATAAGGTCTCCCCTCAGCCTCCTTTTCTCCAGGCTAAACAACCCCAGTTCCCTCAGATGCTCCTCATAAGACTTGTGCTCTAGTCCCTTCACCAGCTTCGTTTCCCTTCTCTGGACATGCTCCAGCAGCACCTTAATGTTGTTCTTGCATTGAGGTGCCCAAAACTGAACACAGTATTTGAGGTGTGGCCTCACCAGTGTTAAGTACAGAGGAATCACCAGTTCTGTAGTCCTGCTGACCACACTATTGCTGATACAGGCCAGGATGCCTTTGGCCTTCTTGCCCATTTGGCCACACTGCTTGCTCATATTCAGCCATCTGTTGAGTAACAACCCCAGGTCCTTTTCCACCAGGCAGCTTTCCATTCGCTCTCCCTCAAGCTTGTAGCATTTCAGTTGGTTGTTGTAATGCAGCTGCAGGACCCGGCATTTGGCCTTTTTGAAGCTCATAGAATTGGCCTTAACCCCTTGATCTAGCTTGTCCAGATCCCACTATAGAGCTTTCCTTTCCTCAAGCAGATCTACACACCTACCTAGCTTGGTGTCTTCTGCAAACTTATTGAGGGTGCACTCGATCACCTCATCAAAATCATTGATATTAAACAGAACTCACCCTAATACTGAGCCCTGGGGAACACCGCTTGTGATTGGCCACCAATTGGATTTAACTCCATTCACCACAGCTCTTTGGGCTTGACCATCCAGCCAGTTTTTTACCCAGCAAAGAATATGCCCATCAAAATGGCAGCAAAAGTGTAAGAACCCTGATTGCATGGACTGTAATGGGTGGGCTAATGATCAGTGCTACAACAGTGGAAAAATTATTTCACTTGAGCTTCTCTTATCGTCACCAACTCAACAGTACATGAATAAGAGAAAGATGTTTAAGAAGAACACTCCAACACCAACTACCCTATAAATCCTGAAAAATTTTTCTGAAAATTGCCTAGTTACACAATTTTGACAAGGCAGGCTATACATATTTATGTATATTCCTGTTAGCCACCTCTGCATAGGTTCGTCTTTGTGAGTTGCAGGTGTAATAATTTCCCTGATTCTGGCTAGGAAAGAGACTTTGTAAAAGGGCAGCTGATGTAAAGAGCTGATGATTAGTGAGGCTATTTGTCTTCTAGGCTAAATGCAACTGAGAGCAGAAATCAATACAGACAACAAAGCCATGTGAAAAGTCTTTAGTGGAGTCTATATAGCTCCAGGGGGAGCCTCTGGTCCTTCCCTCAGTGATATATTAAGACTCTTGATGTAAATAATTTTAAAGAAGAATTTATAAACACTTCCCCTGCGAAATAAAAATGGAAGATTTAAATGCCAGTATACCTAGTTTGTCTTTTCCCGAAGACATCCCTCTGATTGTTCAGGGTTTTTTGTCTGTTATTTCATGAGAATCATGACTAGTCAAAACAGCAGATAGTTGGGGTCAGTGGGTGGCAGAAGCTGAACAGTAAATGAGGATCACTTGGAACAGTATTTTTCAAATGGAAGAAATGAAAGTTCTACAAAGAATGAAGCTTGTTTGTTTTGTTTTGTTCCCCCCAGTAAAGTAGAATTTCAGTGGATGAAAAACTGCATTGGGATAAATAGGAACAGAAAGGACCCAACCAAATGACTGTTCCTTTTCATTTCATGGGAAGTGAGATCTGAAACATAAGTGCTACTGTCACAGAGGAGATGAATGTAACGTTTATGATGTAGCAATTATTCTCTACTTTCTCAAACACTTCTTTTAAAGTGAAATGAATCAGAATCTTGAAGCTTATGTGTGGAAGCAAATGGAAGTTCTGCCTTTGGTTTGATCTCAGTTCCAGATGCTCACATGATGTTTTTGGTTTTGCCTCTACTGAATTTCAAAAGCAACAGCTCAATTTTTGGCTATGGAGTAAAACAGTATTAAAAATGGCTCTCGTGTTAAGATGTATGTGTATCAGCACATTTATTTTCCCTACACAGGCTGTTTTTATTGATACTTTCAACTTGGCTGAAGAGAAGGAAAATATTTGGCTATAAGCAGATGGTGTTAGCTGAGTGAGAACTACTTGAAATGACAGTGTAATGTTAACAAACTGAATGTTTTGTACATTTACATTGTAAGATGGAAATTGAATTAAATCTTTGAATAAGAGCTGTTTTTAGGGTTTTGTAGTACTTTATATTGAAGTGGCTGAAGTTTGTGGCCATCCCATTCATGCCAGTGAAGTACTGACTCTTCTTACCTGTAGGTGCGAATGCATAATTACTTAAATTAAGACAATGTCTAGAAGTCTTAACTAATGATGAAAAATCTGTTTTATTTTCACCTAATCATACTCAGAGAAACCCCCTGCCCTGCAAGTTTACAGCTTTAAAGAGACTGAATGTCCTAGCCCACAGAGGAAGCAAGAGGTAAGAAGCAGATAATTTGTTTCAAGGTAATTACAGATGCAAAGTTATTGTATAAACTGCATTTATGTGAATGGTGCATAAGCTTCATGCATTCTGGTGGTGTCTATTGCTCCTTCTGACAGCTTTCATAAAGTCCTTCCAGACAGATTAGGATTGCCTGTGTGTCTGCCTTAGTAGACTTTTGCTATAGACTATCAGATTCAGATAAACAATTAGAAAGGTCAAAGCTCAACTAAGACCTTAGGCAGTGTTCAATATCTTGACACTAGAGGATGGAAGACACTCCTGTGAATGCAGAACGTCTGCCTGAACTCTTCTGGAGAAAGTATCTCAAGCACTAAAAGACGCTTGAAGTGCTCAAATTCCTAAAAGGTACTTAAAGATTCCTGAATTCAGAAAACTCCACTAGATTGTAACTCACTCCAAATACTGAGTGAAAGAAAGGCTGAGAGTTGTTTTAGAAAGGATAGTTCAGTTTCTGTGCAATACTTGTAGGGTTAAACTCAGAGAGAAAAAATCATTTGGAAAGATGAATTTCTGTTTTCAAACATTAGTATGGCTAAGTGTGCCACCCCATCCTGCACATGTAAAAGGGTGCTGGTAGCTGTACTCGGCCTCAACAGCTGATGACATCAGCAAGATTCCTGATATCAGGCAAAAAAGAAAAAAAAAAAAGTTTTTACTGTAGGCTACTTGGGCAGAGATGAAAAGGCTACGTGGCTGTAGAGACTTTTCTGACATGGGTGACCAAGAAATTGTTATCAAGGTGCCAAGTAGATTCTGTTGCAGTAAATACTGACTCGGTAATAGCAGTAGCAAGACTGCACCACCAGCAGCAATTTACATGAGACCTTGTTAGCAAACAAGGCTAACAATATTACACCAACTAATGGCATTGTTCTGTACTTCTGTGTTTTCTAGTGTCTGAACAAATAATAATCTCAAACCTGAGTTTATCATTTTGCTTGATGCTAGACCTATAACCTATACTGGTCAAATTTCTGAAAATTCACTGGATTACTGAAATTACAACCCTCAGTGACCAGTTCTACTCCAAAAGCAAGAGGAAGAAAGCAAACCATTGTGGGATTTCTGAGCATTTATATGTATATATACAAATGTGGCTTACAACAACAATAGTTTTTAAGTCCTCTGGAAATCAATACAAATTCATATATAAAAATACAAGAAAAAAACCCAAAGTATTAGATTTTGTACAATGCCTAAGATTACCAATGAAATGAAAATAGAAGAAAGGAAATTATTTTATTTAAAATGGAATGAAATATCTTCACCAAATGAAACATTTTCATATTTTGCATACTCCCTCTGTAAATGATGAAATAACTTCAGAACACTTGGGTTGCTTTATATTTGGTTTTTTCCTGTGGACTCCAGATGAAGGCCTAACTTGGGGAAAGCAAAATGGATGATAAAAATTTGTCTTATTCTCTACGCACTGTAACTACCGAGTGTTTTCCCAGCTGCAGCTCAGATAGACGATTCAAATTACATTAGAATTAGCTTTTCAATTATGCAGAGTTGTCTTAATTTTATAGACAACTCTAAAATGGCACATTTTTTCAGAAACTCTGTGATTGGCAATTACTCTGCAATGCTATCCATACAGAAAGCAATATTTCATTACAAATTATTTCAGTGTGAGAGAGAGAGAGTTTGTCTTGAATATTTTTATCTGAGAGGAAACTGAAGTAGTACTTAGGTCTTCACAGATTACTATAGATTTTGATCCAGATAAAACTCATGGTAAATTTCAACAAGAATTTTCAACCTTTAATAATTAGTTCTGCTTAAATTCAAAATATAAAACCGAAATAAGTCCAGATTCAGGAGTGAATATAATAAAATAAATGGGCTACTGTTTATTCTGCTCTGTAGACAAAATGAACACATTCATTGCTTATTCACAGCAGGCCTTTAAATATTGAGATTTTCGCCTTTCATATTTAAATTTGTTTGAAGAAGACTTAGTAATAATGTTGCTTCAAGTCAGCAAATGACAGAGAAAAATAAAATTAGCTGCATTAAGTAAGTACCGACCCATGTGCTCAGAAGATATGACTAATTTCTACCAAATCTTCTTATCAACATAGTAACTGTTAAAAGTACAGGAAAAATACTAGGCTGTGTTTTCAGTAAAAGACAAATACATCCTAAATTAAATTATGTCTAAAAGTACTTTAATTCAACTGAACCTATCCTGCTTTTGTCTGATGAGGCTACTCTATGTGGTGTCAAATGAAGCTCATTAAATAAGCAACAGAAAAACATGAGACTGATGTAAAAGTGGTAAAAACTTAACACTTGAGTGTGCTAGTGATTATTTCTGAAACTACAGATGTGGGACAAAGCTGAGCTTTGACCATGTAATACTTTTCTAAAGGTTTATTGTTTGGCTTTTTAAAATTTACTTTGACTTTCCAGTGGCTTTGTATTTCTCACTCCCTCGCAGCAGCTGTTTTCAGGGTGGATGTATTTGTCAGGTAATTTCTTGGGTCTGGCTTTTGGTTTTTTAATAAGGGGGCTTTCAAGTCCTTCCAGTAACTTGCAGGATGTTCTGCAGGGCACTGCCTAGGATAGTATAGGACAGAAGAGAATGAAATGGAATGGAATAGAATGGAATATAACAGAATAGAATACATTTCAGTTGGAAGGGACTTACAATGATCATCTAGTCCAACTGCCTGACCAATTCAGGCCTGACCAAAAGCTAAAGAATGTTATTAAGTGCATTGTCCTAACGCCTCTTAAACACTGACTGGCTTGGGGCATTGATAGTTTCTCTAGGAAGCCTGTTCGAGTGTTCAACCACTGTCTCAGTAAAGAAATGTTTCCTAGTATCCAGACTAAACCTCCCCTGACTCAGCTTTGAACCATTATGATGCATCCTATCACTGGATATCAGGGAGAAGGGATCAGCACGTCCCTCTCCTCTTCCCCTCCTCAAGAAGCTGTAGAGAGCAATGAGGTTGCCTCTCAGCCTCCTTTACTCCAAATTAGTCAAGCCTAAAAATCCATAGCTGCTCCTCATAGACCATTTCTTCCAGCCCTCTCACCAGCTTTGTTGCTCTCTGGACACATTCAAGGACCTTCACATCCTTCTTAAATTGCAGGGCCCAGACCTGCAGACAGTAGTTAAGGGGAGGCTGCACCAGCGCTGAATACAGTGGGATAATCACCTCTTCTGACCAGCTGGTTACTCTGTCTTTGATGCAGCCCAGGATGTAGTTTGCCCTCCTGGCTGCCAGGGCACACTGCTGACTCACACTGAGCCTGGTATTGACCAGCGTCCCCAGATCCCTTTCTGCAAGGCTGCTCTCCAGCCACTCCTCTCCCAATTTGTATTTATGCTCAACATTACTCTGTCCTAGGTGCAGAATCTGTCATTTGGACTTGTTAAATCTCATCCCTGATTGACATTAGCTCCTTCCAAATTGCTGGGTGCTTGATTTGTTAGCTTTTGTCTGAATGGTGGGTTGCTGTGTAAAAAGGGCCTGCAGGGTGGGGGCTGGAGAGCAGCTGGAGGATCTTGACCTGGGTAAGATGCCTGTTAATACCTGGACATGGCAGCAGGCAGCAGCATCTGGAGGCTGCTCTAGTCAGGTGGTGATACATCTTGGTTCCCTGGTTGGAGACAGTATCTGTCTCACTTGTGGGAAATGAGTGGTGGTGAAAGCCCTGAGTTGCTGTGTGGAAATTTTTCTTGCACTTAGGTCACACCACCACCATGCAAGACTACAGTCTTGGTGAAGAGTGACTGAAAAAATACCCAGTGGAAAAGGACCTGGGGCTGTTGGTCAACAGCCAGTTAAATAGGTCCTTGATGACTGGAAACAGACAGATGTTGCACTCATCTTAAAATGTAAGTGGGAATATCAGTGCAACTCCAGACAGAGGCTGGTCAATCACACTTCAGTCCTGGGTATTTTTTTTCATAGCAGCTCATATGGTTTTGTGGTTTGGATTTGTGACCAAAACAGTCACATATAATACAGGGATGTTCTAGCTATTGCTGAATAGTCCTTTTCTGCTTGTCACATTACCACACCAGTGAATAGGCTGGGGGTACACAAGAAATTGGAAGGGGGCAATGCTGGGACAGCTGACCATGACTGACTGAAGGGATATCCCGTATCATATGACATCATGCTCAGAAATAAAAGTGGGGTGGGGGATGTTTGGAGTTACGGTGTTTATCTTCCCAAGTAACAATCACACATGATGGAGCCTTTCTTGGCGATGGCTGAACTTCTGCCTGCTGATGGGAAACAGTGAATGAATACCTCATTTTGCTTTGCTTGTGTGTGCAGCTCTTGCTTTACCTACTAAAAAGTCTTCATTTCAACCTATGAGTTTTCTCACTGTTACCCTTCCCATTCTCTCCCAACCCACTATGCTGAAAGTGAGTGAGTGGCTGTGTGGGGCTGAGCTGCCTGCTGGGCTTAATTCAAAAATAATTATTATGGTTTGACATGCAAATTAAGCATGCACGCCCATGCACTGTGAAGCAGGTGGATGGGGGAGTTGTTCTGATACACAATCCCATGCAAAAGTTTCCTATTTCTGTGAAGACCCTGGAGAATATTCAAAGTTCACAGGCCAGGTTATATCCTCCCTGATGGATGGTTCTTAAAATTAACTAGAGTACAAATTTAAAATCCAAAACACTTACCTTTAATTACAGATATGAGTCATCTAATCAAATTTGATAAATAAGTATTAATTTTCCTTGCTGACTGCATACAAATTGTAAATTATAAGGAATAATTTATACCAGTTTACTAGGATTTATTTGCTTCATTCTACCATACTTCTGTTGGGTTCCAGTTCAGTTGAGAATTACAAGGATTACTTACAGGTATGACAACTCCATGAAAATCATTGTGTATAGAAACAGAATTCTTACAAGTATAAGTATGATTTAACGAATTAAAAATATGTGATTCAAGTACTCTTGCTCTGAAAACAACTCTTTTGTACTTCATTCTGTAGACCTCCAATTTCCAGAATATTAACAGAATTATTTCTTCCTGTTGTATGGTGAGTTTGGATTTGAGGAAACAACAATTAATTTTAAAAAGTCTTTATACATATTATACATATTACACATAAAGATGAAAAACCAAATTCAACAGTGCCATAGGGTATAAGTAAAAGAATTGATTGAGAAAAAAAAAAAAAAAAAAAACAACAAAATTTAGGAAAGATGTATTAGAGGTCAGTAAATATGTACAAACCAGAAGGATAATGGTGTAAAATGCCTCCCACTGTGCTGGTAGTCCAAAGAGGAACTGGGCCACACCAGAGTATCAGCCCACTCCTGCTGTATTTGCATTTTATCTGGAGATATTAGTATGTCAAATAGGGACATGATCTCGGGGGCTATGTGATCATTTTAAACTTCATTCTTTTTCAGTATTGGAAGTTTGAACTCCATATCCTTAAAACTTGGAAGAAAATCTTTTCTCTGTTGATGGAAAAAACCCCAGCATTCAACAGAAAAGCATTACAGCCATTCACCATGCTTTTTAAAAGCCTGACAGCAAGCACCCAAGACTTTCTGGTTTCTCTTCTATTGTTAGGTTATAAATTCTCTTGTATTTAGTTTATTATGTCTTGTGTAAGTTGCAGCAGCTCAGTTTAAAACAGATACCTATCCCTGCTCTTCCTGACACCTCATCTTTCATTAAAAAAAAAGGTTTGGGATTAAACCAGCATGGTTTGTTTTTTTTTTTTTTAAGGACACTTCTAGAAAAGCATAGGGTTGAAAATTTTGCAGTCATACCTGACCTGTCTTCAAATTTATTAGCTTCTTAAGGTTTACTGGACACCTGAAATAAACAGTAAAAATCAGCTTGCATAGAAGTCCCAATCTAAGTCCATAACTGTAGCCTCATTTAATAACATGCAAGTTCTTGAAATGACAGTGAGTGAAATGTCATACAAATTTCTATATTTGCTTCAGTCCAGATTTGGTCTGAGACAAAGAAAGATCTAGTTTTCCTGGTGGAGCCCAGTTTGAAGTTCTTTAGCTTCGTATGCCACTGCATATATGAAATCAAGTGTCTAGAAAAAGGAAGACTGAAGCAGCTTGTGGGTGGAGAGCTGTGTGATAAATGTATATAAACAGTCACATTAGGAGTATATCAGGTGCAGTGGGGCAGGAGGAAAAGGATGGCATGTTGGATAGTTTGTACCCATGGTTCTGGTATAACAGCTTATATTGGAAATTCCCAACACCTAATCCAGTCATTCTTTAATGAAATAAAAATATTATTACCCCAGAATAATTTGACAGCAGCAGGTATCAGTTTTAAGTTCAAATAATGAAAAATTATCTTTCTTATAAATTCCTACGTACATGTGTGCAAGATGGTGGAAGTTTAAGTGAAATTTTGATAGTTAAGCTCCATACAGGGGAATTTTTAGTGCTGAAGTTAGAAGCTGTTATTTTCAGAAAGTAAAATCTTTGTTCTTGCCCAATAAAGTTTTGAAACATAAAAAATCATATTAGAAAACATAAGAACCTTTACTAAACACAATTCATTTAAGTCTCTTTATAATTTATATGAATTTGTATGTAAAGATAATGTATGTACAGAAGTCAGAAACATTTCTAAGTGTGTGCAGTCAAACGTGAAAAACGCTAAGGAAAAAGATTTCAAATATAACTTCCATATATTAGGTGTGGTGTTAAGTGTTAACAGTGTTTTTAAACTTATTCTAATTAATTTTAATACACTTGCTAGTTGTAATGGCTTTTTACTTTTTATTAATTATTTGTCTTTTTTTTTTTTTCCTCTAGTAAGGTTTAATTATTAAGCTGTAATGTTTGGATTTTGAGTATTGAAAATGTTAAGAGCAGGTCCTCATGAGGCCTTAACACTATTAGCTTTCACAGAAGCTAGTAAAATCTTACTAAGCACCCAACTTACAAATTAACAACTCATAATAAGTGGTTTGATGTATAAAACGTGCTTGCAAGAAATGTTATTTCTTACTATGTCAGTTACAGTAGATCTCCGATGTCCCTATGCTGTTCTATTTCATTGTTCCATGTAGCAACGATGATAAAGTATATCACAGAGTTGAAGTCAGAATCTCAAGCTTTAAAAAACAAAAAAGAGAGAAATTGAGTTTAACTTCTCAATTTGCTTTGACTTTACACAATGTTCACAGCTTTGCTATAGACAGAAAATAAAACTAATGTAAAACCTTTCCAGTATCTGAGGAGATACAATTAATAACATAACAGCTTTTCTTTAACTGTAATACTTGATTGGTTTCAGTACTGTAGGTGAATGTAACCACCCAATACAGTTGTCAGTAATACAGTGCAAATGGTTTCAAGCGTTGTGTCAGGTTATTAAGCACAAGAAGATCTGTGCAGCACCTTGTATCTTGGCTCTGCTTAGGGAGGAAAGTTAGATGTGTTTTTTCTTGGCTGTTTCTGTATTTTCACTGCATATGGTTGTTAGCAAGCTTTTCATACACCAAGTGGATTTCCCTTACCTGTTAAACTGTTGCATTCAGAAGGTGTTTTTATATCAAAGTATACATACTTTAAATCCATGATTAGGTAAAAACCAGTCATTGCATGTATGAATGAATATGAGGTTCCAGCTATTATTGTGTTGGTCTTCCTCCTATAAAACACATCTAGCAGTGGTGACTTGTGCACCTGTCTCTGTATTTCTAAAACCTCTTCCTAACTTCAGCATTAAGTTTGAAGCTTTGGCACATATGACTTTTAAGACTGCCTGTTGTGAAAGCTTCTCAAAGAAACCCTGCATGTGTATAAAAACCATGTGTATAAAACCATGCTGGTTCTGCCATGAGCAGCTACTCATTTCATCATTTTGCAGTTTGTGCACTTTGTATTTAGTAGCTTTTGTGGGGTTACCCCTGTAACTTTGCTGCCCGTTGTATGACAGCATCATTATTTCTGGGTCTGGGATAAGCAGATCTAGAGAAAACATGGAATACAAAGACTGTTAGAGTAGATTTCATGATACATGACAGTCTAAATCCATTCTGCCAGTGTGTTACAAGGTTTGGCATAATTAGCAGAGTGATTTTCCAGAGTGAAATCTGATCTCTTGGCTAGTATTTATAGGTTTGTCTAGAGATTTGCAGCTTTCCTGCCTAAAGCCTACCTTTACTAGAATATAAGACTCACTCTGGAGTCTAATACATTAATAATGTTCTTTTCTATTATTACTATTACAGTAGGAGTTCTGTTCCCTCATGCACAACAGACCTCAGCTGACACCCATGAGACAAGTTCAATGCTAGCAAATTTTTCACACATTTACTGAAATAATCAGCTTACATCCTGAGTCAGAAGAGTAGACTTTCCCACTGAACATTGCCACATTTGGAGGAAATGTGTCTCCATGTGTGTATCCTGTTAAAAAAAAAAATCAACCCCATTGTCTCTTTGAGTATTACAATTATGGAACATGAGTAAAATAAGAAGAAACATAGATACCAAACAAAACAAAGTGGATTTTTACAATAAGTTTAATGAAACTGTGCATCTCCTTGCTCCAGAATATTATGGTTTAGTAAAATCGGGGTCAGAGAACTGGCTAAAATCGTGTGAGCTGTCCTGGTCTGAGTGAGAACAGAAGTCATTCTGTTCAGTGATTTTACTTTTCAGCTCAGTTCTTGTAACTCACTGCACTGTCTGAAGTCAGCAGCCTATTTTCACAGACAGTGTCTGCTGCTGGCAGTGATCACACCCCATGGTTAGAGCTACTACCAGGATTGGTGTGCAGACCAAGGCCACTGCTAGATCTTGTGTAGCACATTGGGGGGTGCAGGCAAGTGAAAGGCTGCACCTGCAGGGAGGAGTGGACAGGGCAGGTGACCCCAAACTGACCAACGAGGTATTCCAGCCCATAGATACAGTATTTGGTATAAAGCAGAGGGATCTGGAGGGTCTATAGCTCGCTCTCTAAGGGCTCCCGGGCTCTTCTCCCCTCTTGGCCCACTTTGCCAGCTTTGCTTGGCTTGGCTCAGGTCCTCTTTCAGTTCTTTCCTCAGAGCATCCAAGGAGGACTCTGCCCCTTCTGCCTTCAATCCCAATCGGTGTGTTCCTGAATCCGGTACCAGAATCCAGCTCCTGAACACAGCTCCCATCTGCTGCAAGGCCCAGTCTGGGCCCTCCTGGTGCCTGCTCTACAGCATGAGTGGTGATGGTGATGTAATTACTGTTAGGGGGGTTGTGTTCAGTACTAGTTTTGTATATATTTTATATATTCCATTTTAATGATTATTATTTTAGTTTTCATTAAAGCTGTTCTACTTTCCTTTTTTAATGGCTAAGTCACTCTCCCTTATTCCCTTTTCTTCCCCTTTGGGGTGGGAGGGGGGTTAACAGAGAGTGTCTTGTTATAGGTCTGAGGGGCCACCCTGACCCTAAGCCGTGACACTGGCAAAACATAAACTTTATTTATTTATTAATTTTTCATTGAGCCAAATAAGTTTGCTTTGTATCCAGGTTTTATTGACTTCCATGGAAATGTTTTTGAATAACTATTTAGTATCAGGGCTATTGTCCTTCTCATGAAAGGATGTGCTACATTCAGGAGCCTTCTGTTGAAACAGAATTGCCTACTGCAGTACAGGTATGTTTTGAAAATGGCTTGTCTCACAATCTCTCCTCTTGGTCATCGTAACACACCCAGCAAAAATGCCCACCTCTACTTTGGAAGTATTGGGTTTTGCACTGGTGTACAGATTTAGTCACTGAATAAGGACTCCATTTGTCAGATGAGGAGTTTTGAGATTCTGCCACCCTGGTTTAGTATCTGTAGCTGTTTAGGTGACAGCAAAATTTTCAGAAACAGAAGAGAAAGGAAAGAAATCAATGAGTAGAAATGATTAAGCACAAGCATGTAACACCAGGAAATGGTTGCTTTATCCATCTGCATTCTTAACCATCATTCATCACAATTAGTTACTGCGCAGTACCTGCAACTATAAATAGTTTTCATTTGACCTTTTCTGCAGCTGTCGAGTACAGAATATGCAGATACACTTTTCAGTACTTCCCCATGTTTCAAATGTGAAGCAGTACACGCTCCTGCACTAGCAGGACATAGCAGCATACAGTTGTGATGTTTGTGAAGTGAGTTAAGGCACTACCTTCTCCACCAGTAATTTTTAGGCAACATGTTACAGGGTGTGAAGATCTGCTGAAGTCAGCAGAATGACTGCCTTGGAGAAGCTCTATGAGTGGGCACACCAGTACTGAGATGGTTTTGCCCTTCCTTCCTTGCAGACTCCTGTATTTTGATACTCTATGGTCAACACTGGCATGGTCTCTCAGGATCAGGACAGACTTCCTGCCAAGAAACCTTATGTCTTGCAGTTGCATTTAATCCTCTTGCTCACAATAGCACTGTCTGGGAGGAGCCACAGAAGCAGTTTCAAAAGACCTGGTTTAGGCCTTCAAAACATTGATTCAACTTATGTGAGTCTCTTTTTTGCCTTGGATTCAGTCCTCTTGGACCAGGGTTACTACATGTTATTCAGGCTGAGGCCGCAAGATGGTAAAAGAAGAGAAAAGTACTTTGCATCCATAAACTAGTTATCAATATATAGAAGATTTGCAGTCTAGTTTATCCAGTTTATTGTGGATAAAATGGCAATGAATCTCACTTAGGATAAATTAATGGGAATTCCCAGAAGTTCTTTTGCATTTCCCTCCACATTGCTTGGTAAGAAATTGTGGTTTATTGCTTTAAGTGTAAAGCATTGGAAGGACTTGTAAAACTTTGAAGGACTCACAGAAACTGAAAAGCATTTGACCAGTACAAGGCTATTTATCTAGGATGAAATGGAGAGCAAATGAATCTTGTGCTGTGGCTTAACACTGTGGTCAGTTTTTCCCTAGCATCTTCATTTTAAAACAAATGAAGCAGATAGCCAAACAGAATATTCTTTTGCCCTCATGTATTGTCAAAATCCAAGCAAATTTTTGTGTATGTCTTGGCTAAGTTTTCTATCACTTCTGCACTTTTCCTTCCCAGATGCCTCTACTGTCTATCATGGTGCATGATTTTCTCTGCAGCTTGTGCCCTAAAGTTGTTTTTAAATTCTACCATGTAAAAGGACATCTAACTGCTAGCACTTGTGCTGCAGTTCACTGGTACAAAAATATGTGCACAGCTAATTGTTGGTTTTAAATTGCATCTTGCATTTTAGATGGACCTGCACTTAATATTTTTTTTAAAAATAGATATGCATGTCTGCTCTGAATGTGTTTGTCGTGAACATGAATGGCTAGGACTATTACAGTGTATTATGTGTTAAACAATAAAAAAAGACATAGACTTGGCCAAAGCCTGTGACTTAGAGTAACGTCATCATGCAGAGCAAATGCGTAAACCTCAGTGAGGTGTGTTGAGGGTGCTGACTTGGGGTGGAAGCTGAACGTAGGCTATCTGTGGCAGGTGTGGGATCAGGAAGAGAAGAGTTCCTTGCCTGTCCTCTTTGCTGTAAGGGCTTCAGAGAGGTGTTGCCGTAAATTTTAATGTTAAGATGGTTTCAGCCTGCATTCAGTAAAAGAAAACTAAAGAATCTCAGAAAATCTCAGAACTAATGTGAAAGCTTAACTACTTTAATAACTACATACATTCTATAAAAACATCTTCCTAACTTCTCTGTCATTGCCTGGGTCTCTTTTTTTGGGGGGGTTTTGGGTTTGGTTTTTTTTGTTTGTTTGTTTGTTTTTGTTTTTGTTTTTGTTTTTGTTTTTGTTTTTGTTTTGGAAGTCTATTTGCTTCAAAACTTTCCTTAAACTGTAAAGAGATAGTTTTGCATCCCTGTTCAGTCTGGGGCCTCTTGGCTGAGCCTGCAGATGTGTGATACAGTGGTTCATGTGACATTGATATATATCCAATATATATGGAGAAGAGATCACATATGTATTGCATAGACCATAAAGCGGCCTGTGGTTGTTGCCTTTACTTATAGATGTGTCTGTCTTGCCATGTTCTGAATGAACTTAATCTTTCTAGGAAAAGAATGTATTTGTCTTTTCAATTATCACCATGAAGTCATTCATCTTTTAAAAAGAGATCCTAAATGCAGATCATTCTTATCATTTAACTTGATTATGGTTTGTACTAAAAATGGTTTTGTTTCATTTGGGTCACCCCAGTCTCTTATTACTCTAGGTAATCAAAACTCGTCTGTAATACATTTTTCCAAAGCCTTCCACCATATAATACATTAGGATAGTCCTTGTCAGTGATGAAGCATTCACTGCAATTGATTTTGTTTTCTAGCTACCAAGGATGATGATGGTCTACTTTTAGGTACCTTTAGAAAATGAGGGTAATGAACCCATCCCAACAATTTACATGCAAATGTCAGGTTTTCCTGTGTGATTATTCTGGTGTTAGTACATGAGGACCTGGCATCCCCTCTCACTGATCAGAGTTCCATGTGGGAGCCAGTAAGATGTTGTGCAGGTGCAAGGACAACCTCCTGTGTTTCATTGGAGGGCCATGGTAGAGGTCTAGCTGAGCAGCTTGTTTCCTTCCCCCACTGCAACCAGCTGGTCTGGTTGGCTTTTAAACTGCTCACTTTTACATTTACCTTTCAACAGCAGAAAAAGAGTAGAATGATTCATCTTGAGATGCTACATGGCACTGGATACAATAGGGTGAAATGGTTTGGAACACCCCCCACCCTATTTCTGTGTGTTGAAATTTCTGACTGTCTGATAGCAGTGGTATGAAGTTGACTCCCTGAGCAGCAACGATTGATTTCTCCTTTGAGTAGCCATATTCTTCACAGAAGTATCCTTTCCAGTTATGTTTTGAAAGTCATCAGACATGCTGTTATAAATGATCACTGAAGATTACTGGAGAAGCTGCAAAATAATAGTGAACCAAGTAGCATCTGTAATTTCCACTGCTGGTTTGCAATCATCACTTAAAATGAACCTCGTCTCAGTTGTAAGGCTAAACTTTTTTTTTTTTCTTTTTTTTTTCCCCTTCTTTACTGCTGTATAAGACAGTTGAAATAGATACTGTCTCATGAATTTTTATGCAATAAGCTGAGCTGCAATCCACTGTACCAACAGCTAGCATTCTTTGTGAGGATCAAGACTAGCTCAGAAAATACTGGAGGGAAGTCTACATTTCCAGTTACAGTGAGGTTGTGTTACAGCTCATGTGGCTCTGACATGAGTATCTCTAATGTTCTTTCTCCTTAATTCCCCCAGTATAAATCAGGTGCTGCATAAACAGGTGCTGCACAATATTTGTCACCATTTTTGTTTGTTAATAGAAGTTCTACTGTTTTATGAGCATGGTTGCCTCTACAGCCCTTTTCTTCTTTTTGAGCCACTGGTGTCATAAATGCCCTCAGTGCAAATGAACAGACAGGAATCAATTTGAATGGAAAATGAGCTGTTATACCTGTGTTCTTCTACATCTTCAGCACATTGAATCATCTCAGAATAATGCCTCAGGCCTTGCTCTAGTAACATGCACAACCAGGTGTGTAACTTAAGGCAAGAGTATAAGCCCAGTAGCTGTAAAGCTGTGCAAGCTCAAATACTTAATTAGATGACATGGTAAACCTTCCATATGACTTGGAGATATCCCAGTGCTTCTGGTACAAATTCTTGTGTATGCTTTTTCTTCCCAAGTTGTGATTTGGGCTTGCTGCTGTGTTGGAAAGAAACCTTGATCACATCTATCTGTCAAGAAAGGGAAGATGGGTGGCAAAACTTGGAAGTCTGTTCCTAAACTCCCACACTGAAAATTCAGACATTGCCAATCAGAGGCAAAAGCAGAGAGGAATGTCATTCCTAGGAGACTGCCTTTTGATTTTGTCTTTCATCCATAGCAGAGATATTGTTTGCACTTCCTTCAATTTTCCTTAATAGAAATTTCTGTAGTTTCAGTCCTTTCTTTCAAGAGTTCATGCATTTCATATAAGATTTCAGGGCCATTGGGAAGAAAAAAAAGACTGTATCAAACCATATTCATGGCACAGAGTTTTCTGAAGCCCATGTTGTGCTAATTCAATTTTTTGGAATATCTAGAGAAACTCATCACTGCCTAAACAAGTCACTTTACCTCCTGAAGTAGGACACAAACTTCACCTTCTTTTGAAAAAGGTAGGGCTGTCAGTGTTCAGGTCAAGAGACACAGATGGATTTTTCTCCTGACCTTGGTGAAGAGGAAGAGAAAAAAGAATGGTAGTAGTATTCTGAGTTTATCAGATGTTATTTTGCACCCGATTCTCTAATTACCTTTTGTTAAACATTTCTTAGCAATAGCTTTTCAAAACCTCCTTGTTTTTCTTAGAAGTTCTGCTCCTTAATTGGCTTTCCTGCATTAGTCCAAACTGATGGACTAGATTATCATGACTGCTGTCCTTTAGTGCTCTACTCTTCTGGTTATCCTCCACAAAGTGAAGCTGCCTGTGAACCTGTGAAACTCCTGTGTGGGTGGGTATTCAGTGGGATGCACAGCCAAGAAGCGTAAGTGCCGTGATCATCCTGGGACAGTTGCCTTGCTGGAGTTCTGGCTGGAGTGTCCTTTGTACTTTCATAGCTTAACTTTTATGATGGCCTACAGAAAACCAGCAGCTGCTGAAGTTGTTAATACAAGTGATAATCAATTTCTTGATACCCTCCGCTCTGTTAAATTAGCAACACTGGCTGCAGAAAGCTGTGTGCCATGGACATGGCCTGGTGCAGTCTTTTTCTCTTCCCATCAGCCTCACTTATAATGTGCAAACCCTAGAACATGTCCCACATGTACAAAGAGATTTTATTTTAATGCTCTTCTCTCTACAGTAACTTTTAGATCTTCTCTGCATATTATCTGTTTGTTGATGAGAGAGGCCCATTGTGAATAACAAGGGGAATTCAGAGAGGCTGAGCTATATTACTTGTTCTAGCAACATGCTATGTGATCTTAGGGCTAGGCAGTGTCTTAGAGATGATAACACACATTGGTGAGTTTTTTAAGCCCTCCAACTGTTTGACTCCCATAAAATTACATTCTCTAATGCACTTGAAAGTATTTCTAGGTGCTGAATTTTTACTCTTAGGCTTCTTCATTTTTTTTAAGAGCTCTGATTTTTAATGTTAGCAATTTGATTTCATCACTTAGCATGGAAATGTGATGTGAAAACACCTCTTTCACAAGGATACAGAAAATGCTAAATTTTAAAATAAAAATGTTGTGCTTTTTAATTTTGATGTTTGTTTTTCTAGTCACTGTTAACACTTTCACACAGATGAAATTTAATTATAGTCATTCACAACTTAGCTCCAGCAGCATCAGCAGGCTCTTTTCTGACCAGCTATCTTGTCTCATTATTTTCTGTAAGTGTATTGGTTTTGTGAAGCTACAAAGCTTGCAACAATTCCTACAAAAATTAAAACAAGAATTTCTAGCTGCATCTGACGAATCACAAATGATACCAATACAAAATGATTTGTACTGTCTATTCTCAAAAGTTATTCTCGTTTTTTTTTTTTTCTCTGTGTGTGTGTGTGTTCCGTGGAAACTTCTTTTTGTGAATTCTGAACCACACATTCTTTAAATGTGCTTGTAATGAGATGGGGCTTTTATATGAATTTGTGAACTTCGCTGTCAATTCAGATCAATAAATCCTGAACCAACTGAGTTTTTTAATATAAGTTACTGAAGATGAAGAAAGTACTATGGATTTGGTTGCTTCCTCCAGGTTTTGAAATGTAAAGAACAAATACAGTATTAGAATAAAGACTTTTTTCTCTCCAGGTTAGGCTTGTGTAGTATAAATTTAGTTGCTCTGCCTGATTCATAGCCAGTGGTTTGCATCTTCAAGAGCAAGTGCAGGGTGTTCCTTCTGAGATACAATGATCAGTTCTGTGAACACTGCTTAAATGAAATCTCGCCACATTATGGCAGCTCCTGCCAGCACGTCTGTAAGTTAGGGGTTGTATCAGCATTTCCATTGTAAATATAACATTTACACTACTATCGCCTTCCTTGATTTATATCATCCTCTTGCACTATAACACAGAATCACATTTGCTTTGTTCATGGCAGCTATGCAGTGCTGTATTGGGCTGAGGCCTTGAGGGATTTTTTCTTCAAGTGCTCCCAAATCTCTCTCCTGCACTATAAAGCATAGCATTGCCTTTTCAGCAAATATTGATGCTTTTTATTCTTTGCTTCAAGACATTATTCTGTTTATATGCTGTGTACCTGGACTAGGGTGCATTTACAATTTACTGGTATACATACTGCAGGTGCTTTAAATCCTTCTGTTTATTATCTACATGGTCAATTGAAAGGAACAGATGTCTTTCTGCACCAAAGACTTCATTCTGCATTCTCTGTGTCCCTGGTTTTGCCACTGAGTCAGGACACAAGTCTCAAAGCATAGGATGTTGAGAGTTATAGAAAGGGGAACCAAGTAGAGAAATGCAATTTTAAAAAATTCATCCATAATAAGCACTGTATTCATGGTACATTTATGTATCATTACAGATGATTAATAAATCATTAATACATGATGTTATAGGCCCGAATAACAAGGTATCATAATTTATGTCATTATTCTATCAGCAAGTGGTGTTGGAAATTACATTTATAAACACATAGTTGGGCCCAATAACTTTCTGTGACAACTGACTTTCCAGTCATCTTCTATTTACAGTCATTAAAATGTCTAATTCATCACTTATAAGCTATTTAGAAATGGTCACTCTAATATTCAATGAATCCCAATATGGATTTACTGACCATTGTCCGTGGGGTTTTTTTTCTTTTTATTCATATTATTTCATACCTTCAACTTTTCTTCTGAAGAAGAGCATCTGTGAACTACTTGTTTGCTCACAGTGACAGTGGTGAAAACATTATTCTTTACTATTTTTTCATTTGATGTACAAAGTGCTTAGAAAGAACTCCATTTTTATCCACGTACCTTAAAAAATTCTCTTACAAAACCCCCAAAACAAAGAAACAAACCAAACAAACAAAAAAACCCCAAAAC
>JANIJG010000507.1:0-17560 GCA_024611175.1 Megaceryle torquata | reverse complement strand
AAGTATCTCCAGTAAGTCCCTTCATCTTAAATCTTAGTATGTGAGTTCATGAAAGGTAAGAACTTCTCTTACTTAAAAGGCTGAGACCTCAGCTGACATATGCTTTACAGGCTACTACTGACAGATGTTTCTCTCCTTGTTCAGCAAATGAAAAACACTAGTAAGAAATGTGTACACAAATACTTGTCTACAAGAAAAGTTTCAGGGTAATACTCTAGAAATTGAAACTACCAAAACCAGAAAACATTTTTTTATTATTATTTTGAGGTCAGCTGATATGAAATTGAAATAACCTCAGTCAAAATTATATTGACACAGTATTTCAACAAGTTTATACATCTTTTTCATCTAGTTATTTTATTATAGCTTGTTTTCATACCTTTGTGCATTTTGGGGAAGGAAGTTGTGGAAGATATTTTACTAGTTGGGGTGGGAAGTGGAGGATATCTTATATACCAAGTTCATTCACATGTGTACCTATGAATATAATGAAGAAATAAAAGGCAGAATGGAAATGACCTTTAAGATCATCTAGTACAATCATTAACCTAACACTGAGAAGACCTTGACTAAACCATATCCCTCAGCACTACGTCTGCATGACTCTTAAAATACCTCCAGGGATGGGGACGCAACCACTTCCCTGGGCAAGCCATTCCAGTGCCTGATAACCTGTTCAGTAAAGAAATTCTTCCTTATCTAATCTAAACTTCCCTTGGCACAACTTAAGGCTATTTCCTCTTGTTCTATCACTTGTTAGTTGGGAGAACTTGAGAGATACTACAACCCTATTTTGGAAATTGCTAAAGGAAAAGTTTGCTTTTTGTTTAATTAGCAATCAGAATATACACAAACCAGAAGAATTGTGTTTTTGCTGCCCTACTGGTTTGTTCAGAAATGCAGTAACTGTATTTGTTCAGTCCTTCTTCAGTATTTTGAGTAGATGCCACAAATTAATGTCAAAATTTTAGAAAGACCGTCTCTTAATTTTCTACAGCCTAGGAGACTAAATGCTGCCTTCAGGCTCAAGAGAGTGGAATTCAGACCCTGGCCCATGGTTGGACCTCAAGAAAGCCATGTCATCTCTCTGAGAAACTTCAGCTTTGCTGCTTGTCTGGGCTGGCTGGGGTCTTGTGAATGTCATGCCCTGAGCAACACGAGAAATGACAAGTGCCTCCTTACAGAACAAACTTCTGAGAGATGGGCTTAAGCCCCATTAGGTAAAGAAGAGCTCTGCTCCCCTGCACACTTAATTTGCAATGATCTGGAGCAAAATGGTAATTTTTCCTCTCAGTAGACTCTACCCAAGGCAGGTTTAACCAATGAAGTGCCTGGTTGAGACCCTGAGCTCCAGTGCACAGGCTGGAGTGACAGAGAAGCATTACATCACATATTTCTCTTCAGTGTCTTCTAGAGATTGATTTTGGCTGTCCCCACTTGTAGTGTTCTGAGATGGGACAGTTCCCCATGTTCCCTCCATAGGCACTAGGGAGAGACTGTTATTACTTCACAATACTACTGATTAATGGATAGGGACAGGAAAAAGTAATGCATAAGTGTCTGAGAAACCACCAGAGAGGTGTTTGCAGAGACAAAGAGAACTGATGTGGCACAGCTCGACTCAGGATGAGTAGGAACAACTAGGAGAGCCTTTACAGAGCTCTGTAAGTGGTATGAAAGCTTGTATTTGATGCATTGGAGATATTTAGAAATAAGATTGATGACCAAAACTTTTGGCATGGCAGAAGTCTCTGAATAGGTATATAGTTTGGAGGGAGGACAAGAAGAAAACGAAACAGCAAAAGAGGATTGGAGATAAAAGTAAGAAATTACTTTGCCTGGGACTGCTATCTTTTGTTCTGGTAGGTACTCCCTTCAGAGTGCTCAAACTGGGGGTACTTCTTAAACTTTCTTATGAGACATAGATAGAATCACAAAAGAGAACCTGAACTTTGTCACTTTACAGCCAGACATTTTTAGACAAATAAAATCTTTTAAAGGGGTGCTTTTTTTACATGAATTAAATAGTTGGAGCACTACAAAGTAAATTGCTAAACTTAGAATTTTGCAATACTCATTCTGTCTTAACTTGATTTGAAGCAGGTGAGTGTAGATCAGGTAGAAAGGCATGAAAGCCATTCAGTGGCTAATATTTGGTCCCATAATCAAGCATCAGTACCAAAGCCTTTGCGTAGAATATCTGGGCTATTTCACTTCATCTGAAATGAGCAACTGAAAACAGAGACTTGTGCTACAATTCAGGAATGTATTTAATTTTCTTTGATCTAATACTCAATTATATGTTTTAGAATCTGGGAGATAAATTCTCCATCTTCTGTTTGTAGATGGAACTGTTCTATAGCTCTTTGTCTGATTTGTTTATAATTCAGTAGGAAGGATTTGGAAATCAGATTTATCTTTCACAGAAGGTTATTATTGAAGAATGAAGCAGCCTGGAACAGAAATAATAAACAAGGATATATATTCATCTTAGCAATACTGACCTTTCAGGAAATTAATTTATATTTCTGTTTCTGGGTAATTCCAGAGAAAACTTTACTAAATAATACACAGCTTGTTAGTGAAATGCATTTTATAAGTATAAATATTTGGAATTAACTAAACAGTTTGAGCATTTGTATTGGGACCAAATCCAGCTTTATGGTGTTAAGGCTGCTTAGTCTTCACCAAGCAGCACACTTTTAGGATAGGATGGTAAAATCATGGCCAAAGCCTAGAAACACATTGACATGCGCTTTTGAAAATCACAGTCTTCCAGGACAATGAACAGGACCTGTCAGACTGCAAGTACCAGTACTGAATCCAAAATTCTCTGAAGTAAGTTCTTCTTTTGTCCACTATTAATTGGTGTTGGGGCCTATAGGACTGTTTCCTTTAAAAACTTTCCTTTTAGCCATTCTTTGGCCAGTATTTTTTAAACTTGGCCTCTGCCAAATTTTCTTGATTAAAAAAAAAAGGGAAAAAAAAAAAAAGAAAATTAACTGTGAGAGAGATCTGGATGGTCTTTGGAAATAATACAATCAAAGCCAGCCATACTGCTGCCATATCCCTACACACTTAATGAAATTCAATGAAATGAATAGTATCACAGGGTGTCAGGGGTTGGAAGGGACCTTGGAGATCTTTGAGTCCACACCCCCTGCCAGAGCAGGATCATATAATCTAGCACAGAATAGTCCTTTCTGTGGGCACAGAGGATTTTCCAAGACACCCCATATCTCCAGAATCTATGATTCTACAATTCTGCTTTGCTGCAGTAGCTGTACCAGCTCAAACTTGTGAAGAAGTCTGTGAAGAAGTATCCCACATTCCCATACTGATATGGAAGCAGTTGTTTCCTTCTACCGAGTTACTTACCAATCACTGTAGAAAAATACATGTTCCCAAATAACTAATTTGAGCTACTGAAACAGGTTATTTTCTATTTACTGGTAACAAAAACAAGAACCTTTCTAAGGATGATGTTTGCAGACTACCCCAAATGATTGATAACAAGAAGATAGCTCCCCTTCAGGAGACAATCTTTGTGGCTATGTATATACACACCCATGCTCTTGAGCTAGAAGCTTTTCAGGCCTAACGGTATCTGCAAAAGACATTCCTCCTTTATGTGCTCTATACTTTAGCTGCAAGAAAACCTGTTTATGAAACATCCTGAGTACGTTTTTGCCTGTAGTGTTACACCTCAGAGTATCATTCTTTTCTTCATGTCCTTTTGAAAAACAGTGTATTGTTTTTTCTTTAGAGAGGTACATTGTCTCTTTTCATTCTGCCTTTTTTTTTTCTTCCATCACTGTAATGTTCATCCTGCGTAAGGGGTTGTGTTAAATGGACATTTCTCACGCTTGTTTGGCTTAGGAGAACATGATATACCACAGAAATATCACAATTACGCTGCCAAGAGCTAACAAAGAGCATGTTGGAACGTCTTTCATTTCTACCCCAACACAAGTGAGTCACGCTGCAGACAGTAACTGATTGATAATGTACATTTGTTTTGGGAGTAAGGAAATACTGTGGGTCATTCCTTATATGATGCTATTCTTTGGAGTTCCTGCTGTGAATAATATTTTAAACTTCAAGGATGAAGGGACTCCTAGACTGTATGATGTATGTTGTACCTGATTAATTTATGGAATGAGCAGTGTAAGAATCAATTTATTTGCCAAATAAAATATCAATATAAATGGATCTTTCTGTGCTTGCTAGTTTGGGAACACAGAGTACCATGGACTTGGCTAATACCTATTGCTAGCTGCTGTTTCTGCCCTTTAATAGAACCTTTTGAGGTTGATAGAATTTCGGTTTTCCATTTCTTTACAATTAAGCGGACACCAAAAAGTGATTAAACAAACTTAAAATGGCAAATATATTCTCATAAAATATATTGCATATTGAAACTGCAGGAACATAAAATCTAATGCTATCAGGACTTCCATACTAATCCAATACCCTGTCTCTGACAGCAGCCAAGAGCAAATATGTAGAGTGTAAGAACAGGACAAAGACAGTTGGTGTTTTATAAGTGTTCTCCCACAATCCAGTGATTTCCATTTAAAGTGTTTCCTAAGCCAGCAGTAATACCTTTGTATTAAACCCTCCATGGGTTTTTCTTCCATTAACTTGGTCGATGTCGAACAGTTCGATAAACTTTTAGGAACCCCAGCACCCCCTGGCAAGGTCTATGCATTGTCTGTGCATTGTGTGAAAAAAGCAGTCTTTGTATTGAGAGAGAGGACCAGCAATCTTTCATTATTTATCTTCTTGTCATCTATATATATCCCCTGGAATACCATTTAAAAATTTGTACCATACTAACTCACTGCTGATCTTCTGCACCAAAGATTTAAGTGAGAAATTGCACGGTCTGGTTAGCAGCTCAATTCTTTCACTTGGGAATTCCTTCAGGATCCTTTGTAAATACTGTCAGACCTAGAACTTACAGTTCTTATTCTCTGTTTGTTCCATAACCTCTATCGAAATCTTGATTAGAGACAGATTTTCCCAAAACATCACTTGTAAGCAAGGCTCTGCGAAGGTGAGCTCTCTAGACTCCTTCACTGTGACCACAGGTGTGAAGAACACATTTAATTTTTCTTCTATGGCTTATCTTTTTTTAAAAGGTTGATGTACTTTGATCCTCTATGGGTTGTACTGATAATTTATCAGACTTGCTGCTTCTGATGTGTTTAAGACTTTCATCTTCCTACTGATGCCATTTTGGAAGCTCATCTTCTGTCCTATTCTGTTTTTCCACATGTAATATCTAGAGTTTTATAATTTTTCTGGTTTTCCTCATTTGGGCACATTTTCAATTTTTGAAAGGTTCTTTTTTCTTTAAAAACCTCCCATAACCTTCTGTTCATCCATGATCCATTTCTTTTTGTCCTAAAATGGGATGCGCTTGCCCTGAGTTCCTACATGGTATTTTTGAATAACCTCTTTGCCACGTGCCAGAGATTTACCCTTTGACTACCCGTTTTATTCAGCTTCCTCCTCTATATGTAATTCTTCTTTTGAAATTAGGAGGAGTGGCATTATTGTTTATGTATCTCCTACTACAATTGAAAATGACAACAATATCTAGGCTTTACCCAGAGGCATCACTTATCCTTTAACCCAAGAGGCTCAGGGACATCATACTCCATAGAAAGTGACAGACTGTTGAGTATCATCCTATAGACCTTTCCATATATTTTCATTCCATGAAAATTTATTGCATTTCATCAGTCTATGAGCAAACTATTTCTTCAGCTTTGTGCCACCTCCTTGAATTTGATTCTTCCCTTATGTATCCTTTCTGCAGCATCATATCTGCATCTTTCTTCCCATCAGCATTAACATAATCAATGCACTTGGCCCTTGGCAGAATGGCAAGCCCTTTGTATTTCTGAACACCTGCAAGAAAACAGTAAAACATACCGTTCATTTTCAGAAACTTTCAGAAAAGTCTTTTCAGAAATAACAGAAAGGCTTTTAGGTTCAAATTCAGTTAGGTAAGTAACCTCTATGAGCAATATATTCAAAATGAAGTAGTAAACTTGCTGTGGCTACTGTGGTCAAAATCACAGCCGCTGGGTATTTTGAAATCCAGCTATTGACCAAACATTGAACTCCCCAGGTAAGCTACCATCATGCCTTGACAAGTGGGGGCTGGCAAATGACATTAAGAAGCTGTTGAGGGGAAAAAAGAGTGAAATTACTACCATATGCTATCCAGTGTTCAGCCAGTATGACGTGGACAGACAACAATACAGAAAGGCCAGATGACAAAACAATAAGCAGTGAGAACATGAGTAGATGACACTTTGAATGTGAACCCTGTAATTCATCATCATACTAGAGCCAAAATGCAAATCAGCAGCACAGAGTGAAAACCAGCAGTTAAGGGACAGAACAGCAGCAAAGCTTTACAGGATGTGTGAGCTGGGGGCTGTTTCAGTACTAGAGAAGTAAATAAGTAACATCAACATGTAAGTTCAGTATTTCACGAGAGCTGGTGTTAGCATTTGATCTTACAGTCTTTCAAGTCTTCTTGTGCCACTATGGACTGAGATACTTGTAGTGAGTAGATGCAGTTAGTTCAGGCATAATGTAATTTGGAGCTCATTTACCTTAGAGCAGTCCATGCAATCAAAGCTCTGTGATGAAAGCTGTTTTTCAAATAAAAACCCATCAGCATTAAAGGTTTATTACCAACTGGGATATGCAAATGCATTAAGAAAGAGGGGGGGGCAGGAGGGGAGGAGGAAGTGGAATGACTTGGAAAGGAAAATGTGTCCTGCTCTTCCTATACTCCGTTTGGACAGAACTTCAACATTTCAATCCAGCCTAAACAACGAAACAAATAAACAAAAAGTAAACCTTAAAATCTCTTCAGACAATTGTTCATAATCATCTTCTAGAATATTCTGAGCTTGTTCATTTGTTCTGGGTTCTTATCTTGTTTTAACTGCCTGTGCCCTATGTCACTGCTAACAACTGTGGAAGGCATATGTAACATACCATCAAATTTGGAAAAACAGGACATTACATCCACTCCATTTTGCTCCAGTGTAAATCACTAATAATGTGCAAAGCAATAAAGACTGTATTTCCATAGCCTGACCTTAATATTAAATCCTACGACTGGTGAGTCAGTTTCTGTCTGGTATTTTGACATTTGCCTCTCACTATTAATTCTGCACAATTCCATTAAAAACAGTATATATTAAAGTAGAGAAATTACATCTTTTAGGATTAATTTCCAAGTTTCCAACCCAAAATAGCATTGTGATGGGAAAAGTTGAACTGGTGTTTCAGTTCAGGAGACTTGGTTAGCTAATTGTTAGCATATTTAATAAGTGTGTATCTTTCCTCAATAGATAAGGTGCCCCGCACAATAGCTGCTATAAAATACTTAAAAAAGCAGAAGACTGCCATCATTTCTCTGATGATCACAAGCCCAGCCAACTATGTGCTCACCTCAAAAAAAGCAGTGTGATTTATAGAAATTTTGGGTTTGAGCAGTATTTACATAATTTCACAGCCAAGTGCTTGACTGTGTTCCCAGCTAAAGCCAATGAGACTCTTGTCATTGAACTCAAGGTGAACAGGGTTGAGCCACAAATGCAGCATTAAGACAGCAATGCTCAATTTCTCTTGAGGGTTCAATGATTCCAGTCTGAGCTTCCTCAATACCCACTGCAGGTACACAAACTCAAGGACATTCAACATCTCTCCAGAATCAGATCAAGAGATTTCAGCATTAGATTCTCAGTTCTTAATTAGCACTTGTTTGTGCTATCATCTGAATGATTCAAGAAATATGGGGCAAGATCCAACCCAGAGACATATATTTTTCAGCAAAATGTAAGCATCTAGGGCCTACGAGCCCTTTGTTACATCTATTCAAAGCCACAGCTGTTCACACCCGTGCTTTCTGGAATACCACAGAAATAAATGCACTTTACCAGGAAGTGGGAAAGGTGGGTTTCCAGGACAATGTAAGCCTGGGAGGCTTTGAACACTCAATTTCTATAAACTCTCCAATCCACCAGGTGCTCTTTGCTCAGACATCCTCCATGTGTCCTCCTGAAGCTGGGCCATGATGCAGCCACAAACCTGGCTATCATTTTCTATCCATCTATTTCTAACAACTTTCAAACCAAGTAGCTCATCTCAAAGAAAGAGTAAGTATCAAAGGTGTAATTGCTAGAGAAGGACAGAGCACATATCTGCTACTAATATTTCAGTTTGCAGACAGATACCTCCTCACCTGAACACCCATCCTTCTTCACCCACTAATGCTGGCAGCCTGTGTCACAACTGCCCTGCCTCTTGCTGCTTTGCAGACATTTTCTGTTTAACTTGGGCATCTGAAATGTGTGGTATTGATTCTGCCTATGGAACATTCCTGTGGATTACAGGGGCTTGCTTAATCAACATGTATTTATTTTATCCTCCTGTTGCATGGGAAAATTCTTCATACAAACTTCAGTTATCCAGCCCTGATTAGGGTGTCATTCAGATCACATTACACCGGACAGTTAAACTTACTTACCTTATGCTGTTGAATTTTTCTCTTGATGGAGACAGCACTTTTAGAGTGTTTAAAAGTTTGGTTACACTAAAGATGAAGTTTCTCCTTTCATCTTTCCTGAATAGACTTGAGCTAAGCAATAGAAATCCCTAAGTCTCATATTGATAACTACACTGAAATCTCATCTCTCTTCATTCTAAAATTCTTGCTTTATGTATATCCCATTAGGCTGATGGATATTCAATTTTTTTGACAGAATGGTGTTCTGAATTTCTGAAGTATACTGAGCTTCAGTCTTTTTCCTGAAGTGCTGAAAAAAAAAACCCCAGTGTAAACAATATTCTATCCTAAAGATACAAAACCTTAATAATCAAAACAACCTCAAGCTGTAACTCACTCTGACTAAATATCCACTATATATTTAATTGGTTCTATTCCAAGGTTTAAAATCTTGTGAAATTAGCACTCAGTCTTCTTCCTATATTAACGCACTTTCGAGCCCTTTCCCTTTACCAAGAGTAGGGGTGGCCTGGATTTTTCATCTCTTTTTTCATCATCCTTTAGTACAAGTCTTAAATGTTTCACTTTCCCCTCTTTCTGGAGAAGAGCCCAGTATAGAGTTTCTGATACAAACTAGTCTACTAGTCTACTAGATTACAAAAAAATGAAGATCCAGATCCAGCTTTTGAAAATTGGCCTAAAATCTGCTTTGTACCACAAAAAGGTTCCACTGAACAAAAAGTCTTCAGAAAGTAGACCCTGGTAGAGACCATTTTTTATCTCCCCTAGCAAAATCTATGGTTGTTTTGAAAAGCCCCAGATGGGAAAATTTATCCAAAAGCTAAATATTTGGATTTATGCCAACAGAAATTTTCCACAAAGTTGTGCACTTTGTATAGAAAACTACTTCTTTTTTTTTTTTGCATAAAAACCCAAAAGATCCAGGAACCAATTTCATGTAGAACAGTGATTTTGATGGAAAGGTTTGGAAGGGAATATTTACCACTAAGTAGGATGGGGGTTTGAAAGACTTCTAGAAAAGCCTGGTCTACTGTTTGTGAGCAGAACCATGGTAAAAAATCTTTTTCACTGGCTGATTGAGTTCTATCTTGAAACTCAATTTCTTTCTTTGCCCTCACTGTTAAAATATTTGTCCAGAACAGCTACCTGGATATCAATCTATGCAGTTACTCTCGCCTAGCTTAATCTACCCATTTTTCTGCCAAATTTCCTTTAGTCTACATACTTCCTTTCCTGGTGACATATTTCATCTCAGTTTATATTTTATCAGGCAATTGAACCAAGTGTTCTCTAAAATCCTTAGGTCTTCTTTTATTTGCTCTGCACCTGCTGGATTAATCTTTCTTGACCGTGGATTGCTAAATTAATATGAAATGCTCCGGATAAAATCTGAGCAGTCCCTTATGTATTACCTAGCCTCATTACTCTAACTCTACAGCAAGTATCCCTCCTCTATGTCCTAAGATTTTTTTTTCATAGCCATGTCACATTAATACTTGTATTTGCCACACACTGACTTGTACACACAGGATTTCCTGCTGCTGCCCTTTAGTTTATGGTTCAAACGTGTATGTTTTTCTTTAGCTCATGACCTTCCATTTTGCTTTATTAAATGTGCAACTTGTTCTTAGTGCTTCATTTTCAGTTGATCCAGTTCTGTAGAATATCCAGATACTGCTTACTATTGACAACACCTTCAATCACTAGCAAATTTTGTTTTGTCAAAAATGAAAATAATTACTAAAAATAATAAAATAGGACCCCAGGCTGATCTTTGAGGAACTTCATTTCTTCCTTTTATCCTCCTATTTATACATCAGCATTATTTGTCTGGCTCATTTAGCCACATTTTGGCCAAACAGATTTTTCATTAAGCTCCATCAATTTTAACTATTAATTTCTATGGCACTTTATCAAATGCTCTATTAACAGCTATCTAGAATAAATCTAATGTCTTTCTTTGTGTATAAAGACATTTTCTTATTTTTTCTTAGTAAAGAAAGGTGTTGGAATAAGCTGGTACTGACTCTTCTTGACAAATACTACTTTTATTTTATTCCATTTTTTCATTTGTCTTCCCTTCTACACTCACTCTTCTCTATTTTTTCTAAAGCCTTTCCTGTCATCATCGTTCATTTCTTTTCTCTCTTTTTGAGGTTCGCGTCTAGAGTTTTGTGGCAAAGTCTATCCTTTACTTTAAAATGTACCAAAGAATGATGATCATAACTATTACAAAACCCTTAAAATTAATGGGCAGAAATCTTCTCTTGTTGTATCAGAAAAAAAAAACCTGAACATTTTCAGAATAAAAGGATTTAATTTCTTCACGTCCAGTGAAAGATTCAAAAATAACTGATTGTACCGGGAGCTTTGTAGCAAATCACAGCTCAAATGACATTAGCCAAATATTTTCCATTATGCCAGATACTCAGATTATTTATTTTATAGATAATTTATAAATGTAAAAGATCAGATATGTTCAATAACTATTAATGAAAGGACCTGCCTATAACGGACATAGGAGAAACAGAATGCCCTGGCCAAGAAATTGGAAAGGTTCATTATATACTGAAGGAACTTCTCTCAGTCTTTTGAAATTAGAGAAGTCCTCAGAGTCTTATAAATTTGAGTGAGATAGGACAAAATCATGTACTCTACGCTAAGTATTATAGACCATACTCTGTGTCTTTGGTGAACAATATCCCTGTGCCATATCCTGACCAAAGACTTTACAGTTAGAGACAACTCCTTAAGCCATTTCAAGTCCTGAGCTTAATATAGAATTACTAAATTCTAGAAACATATTTCTGAGTAGACAAGCTACTTGCACGTTATAGAGAGATCGCTCTGAAGAGTTTTTCTTATCACTATGTTGCTGGTTAGGAATATGTGCTGTTTGGATGCATTTGGTATGCTGATGTTTGTAAACTGCAGGCCACTGCAAAAAAAGCAGTGGAACAGTTTGAGCATCATCACTAGAAAGCATGTTTTCAGCTACAGCATGAAGCTACTCTTCACACCAAGAGGGAGATGCTGAAATGGAAAAGAATGTGAAAGCTGAGGTGACAGTTAAGACCAGACTGTCCTTAGAAAACTCTCCCTCTGTGTAGTATTGTTTGTCTAAGAATCAAGCATAGGGCTCAAGAGATTGTGTAGACTTTAGACAATCTGTAATGACAGCAAAAGTTAATATAACTAAAAAAGTTAATATAACTAGAAGAACTTTTTAAACACCTGCTGGAGCTGCAGATAATTTTTTTTTTTTTTTCAGTTTCTTTTGTTTATTTGGAGAACCTGAATTTCACCTTCTAACTGCAGCTACTACACCACTTGGGGGTCAACTGTTGGGCAGGAGCAACACTGTGCTGCTTCTCAAAGGATGGTGCTGTAGTCATATGTCCCCTGGAGCCTGCCCAAGGTCTGAATTCCCATTATGATGACCAGACCACATATCATTTGCCCCACTCAGGCCTGCCACCTTTTTTGTTGTGCTTCCATGTGATCATTGAAGGAGGCTTAATAAAATCATCTATGTTAATAGTTACCAATGCTTAACTTTGGGGCAACTTTAATCTTCTCCAATATAAAATATTTAAACAGCATATACATCAAACTCACAATTCCTTTTTCTTGGAAACTCTAACATTTTTTCCATGGCTGATGAAATCTTCCCTTAAGTATTTGGACCGCATAATAAAAAAAAAAAAGCCTAACAAAATGAAGGATGACAGTAGAGAGCACCTTTGGGAGATTTAGGATGATCTAATGAAGATCTAATGTCTTTGCAAAGTGTGAATACTTAGGAAGAGCATTCCCTTTGCAATGAGACTTAGTACAGTGTTCTGCATAAAGTGAAAGTAAAAAATCTCTCTATGGTCTCAAAAGATGTGAAATAGCTTGAGCAGCTCAAGAGACACTCACCTTTTAAGGCAGCATGTTGTCCAAGATAGTGTGTATATATGCTTTGAGTGAAATCCTTCTAAGTTTTTAATGTCAATCAGGTATTTCTGACAACTGTATCTTATACATTGTACAAACAATAATTGTTAGATGATTGAACAAAAGAAAATCTTTTACAGAATGAAAGCAATGTTTGTTTTAGTCCATGTACACAACATGAACATGATTTGTGGACAGAGTACAAATTGTTGAAACATCTTGAACTCCACAAACAATTTAAGTAAGGATTCAGTTCAAAGGAAACTGATATCATTGCTTCAGTATGGAATGTTGTCAGCTTCTTCTCCACTGGCCTGACCAAAATCACGTTAGTTACTTATTCCCAACACTGTGTATTTAAAGGACTCGGAAGAGACAGGTGGCCAGGCAGAAGGTACTTGTTACTTAAAACTCTACTGGCATGTACTTCTCCTTTGTAGACAGATTTTTTGAACAGCTGGAGTTGGAGCAAACCTTTTCACTCCTTCATGTGCTGCGGGAGCAGGCAGCTGGCAGCACCTTGGCACTGCTTGCCACTTTGTCCATTACCTGCTGCTGAACTTTCCGTTTACACTTTTACTGCCCCCTCTGTAACATCCAGGCTCTCCTGTTTCAAAAGAATATCTAATTTATTCAAAATGCATTTACTTTTCCACCACCTCTGTTGTGACAAGGAGATGAATCTCCCTCCGTGTTTGGACTCCATCCTTTTCCTCCATGTCTGTGCAGTTCTGCTGCGCCTCGTGGATACCTCGACAAAATCTCTTTGTTCTTTCCTTTGAATTTGACAGGCCATTCTTGGAAATGGCACTGACTCTACACTGACCATCTAAATTTCTGTGACTCCTTGGTTCCTTCATAACCCTATCTGTTCTTTGTTGCCTAAGAGTATCATTTTTATATATCAACAGCTGGTTTACTTCCTTTCTTGTTCTTTTTCCCCCCTCCACATCTGCTACAACAGGACACCGAACTGTGCTATGTTTAAGGGAAAAGAACTTGAGACACATTTTCTGGGCTTCATCCACCAATATTTGTATTCTTTTCAGACAAAACAACAAAAAAGTGCACTTAGCTACATCCAAACAAAAATATTAGTATTTGATGCATCTGTTTCATCTGGTGTCTCTTTCATGTCAAAGAGTCACTGGGAATAGTGACAGAAGAACAGTTGAGAAATAACTGATGATTTTTCTATTTGCCCAAAAATGCTGATACTTTGAAAACAAAACATAAAAAAAAATTGACTCTGGACAATCTTCTGGTAGAACAGATGCAAGTTTCAAAACTTCTTTGCCAGTTCTGGGATTTGCGGACTGCCTACTACCCGAGATACTAGTTTCTGCCATTCCACAGAAGGAATAATGATGAAAGTTCCCAAGACTGTTTCTACACAGAATGTTAACACTAATTTGTTAATTGGTTTCCCAGCCTACTCAGCTTCAACAGCCTAATGAATCATTCACTCAAAGAATCAAACACTGCGTTTTGGTGTCTGGCAAATCTTGTGTCCTCAGCTGCTGGGGCAGTCCAGCTGGGGGACTGTCTGCCTGACAGCTCCTTTATGCAGGGACTGGTGTTGGGCTTACTGCTGAAGTACCTGAAGAACCTTGACATGTATAAATTTCACTCATGAGAATGACTGCATCTTAGCTGGATGCCAGTCATCACAAAGTGCATGAAATAACTTCTAAAGATAGAGAAGACAGAAAAAAATTTTCAAAGCCTTGCAATAAGACAATAGAATCTCGTGAAAAGTAAGAGTATAGAAATGCTTTTGAGGTGGATATTTTGGAAAGAGCTTCAGCTCTTACAAAACTGTGAGGAGCCCTATCAGAATGCATGTGCCTCAGGAATCGGGGGGTTGCACTCTGCAGTTCTCCAAGAGGTTTCACCTGAGAGTCTGCCCAGGAATCTCAGAGCTAGCAGCATAACCAGGTTCTTCTCCAACCCAGCTGTTTCAAGAGCAGGTGCAATTCAGGATTTCAGTGCACCTGTCACATACATATCAAAGTCAATCTAAAGGGTACTATTTTCTGTTACGGTGAAAATATTTTCATTACTTGATTGTATGTGATCCTACTAGAAGTTTTTCTTTCTACATTCCTATTTCTTTTCTGCTCCCAACATGCAGGTTATAGCACTGCTCATTGCAGTGTAGGATTTCTTTTTAATGGTATCACAGAGGTTATATAATCAGGTCTTTCTTCTCAATACATTAATATATCCTTTTGCAAATGCATTAAAAAGCTTTTTATCTAGAAGTTCCTGGTTTTGCTTATAGGTGGTTATTTTGGGTGGTATAAGGCTATTTAGGAGTGTCTTACCCACCCAGTCCCTTTTAATATATAGTACTTAAATCATAGCGCAGTAGAGGAAAGACAACTCTAATTTATTCTCACTCTCAGCTAAAAGCAAGGGTATAAACTCTACTTTTTCTATAACAAAAGGCATCAGCTAACATGAATGCCACTAAAGTTATATATTTTATATGCCTCACAAGACAAAACCAAAACCAAGATTCATGCCTGGTGTAAACTCCCAGGGAATAACAACGCAGTTGCATAAAATGGTGGTCCTCTATTGAGACCTGAAAAAAAAAAAAAAAAGCAGCTTGGGATGAAGAAATAGTTTGTAATATAGTTGCTGATCTGCCCAGGGATAAGAGCGAGCCTGCCAGCAGTCACTTCAGTTACCCCACATATGCGTGTGTGTTTTTGTGTGTGTCTGGCTTGTGAAGACCACGCTACATTACCTTAATGGTTTCATGGGCAAAAGACATCCCAGTGCTGGCACCAGGATAGGCACCCAGGCTCTCTGGAAGTGTATGTATGAGAAAAGGGGGCTTCTCTGGCACCTCGAGGCAGGCAGAGTGGGATGAATGCCGTCCACAATCCGGCACTGGACTGGTATGTCGGGAGAGCACCTGCGAGGTGCCGCGATGGGCAGGAGGCGTCCCGGCTGAGGGGAACGACTCGCACCTCTCATGGGGGGAGTAACCGCGGCAGGGAGTGGGAGGAGGAGAAAAGGAAGCCGAGGAGAGGGGCTGCGAAGCGGGAGGGAAGGGAGCCGGGGTCTAGAGGAGGAGCTGAACGCCGAGAGGCGGTGGCGGGCAGGGACTCAGTGGGTCCGGGAGTTGGCGGCCGCCGGAGCGGCGGCTGGGGGCAGGTGCGGGAGCCGCCCACAGCCGCAGGGCGGGGGGCTCGCCTCGACGCCCGGGCAGCGGCCACCGGGCCCTATGGTGCCTCGGCGGGACCCGGCTCCTGCTCGCTGCCTTCGAAAGGGTCCCGCGGAACGGCGCGGTGCAGCGGAGCTCGCCGGCACCGGCACTTGGCTGGCATGAGGAACCTGCCGATCCTTCTCCTCTCCCTCTGCTGGAGCCTGGGGCGGGTAAGTCACCCTGCGCTTACCCCCGGCCGTGGAGAAGGGTAAAATTCATCTCTCCGCACCGTGGACGGAGTGACCCCCACGGCTCTTCTCGCTGCCCACATCCCTGAGTGCCTCTGCAGAACCCCCCGGGCTGGCGGTTCCCTCACAAGCTTTTCCCGCTCCCTGGAGCCGGGGGCTCAGCGGTGGCCGTGGCAGGTGCGGAGATGTCGGTGCCGCCGCACTCACTTCGGGAGACAAGTGACACCCGTCGCTGGCGCTCACCGGGTGACCCCGGGCGGGGATTTCGCAGGGGAGAGGGCTCCTCGGCCCCCGCCGGACCCTTACCCATCTCCCCGCAGGCGCTCTCGTGGGCAGGCTCCCTAGTCGCACCGGCAGCTGCGGGCCGGGCTGGAGGCACAAGCGGCGGGGAGCGCCGCCCCCCTTCCCGGGCGCTGCTGAGGGGCCGGGACGGCTCCGCCCTGGCGGGGCAGCGCGGCCCGGAACCGAGCCCCGTTCGCCCACGGCGGAGCGGCGCGGAGGGCGGCGGAGCGATCGCCGCCGACTCGCTTGTTCCTCTCTATTTTCCCCGGCAGCCGGTGGCCACCACTAGTTTGGAAAGAGTTTTCAAAGAGCACTGCCCTGGTACGGTCTAGAGGGACGTTAGCAATTGTAATGTGGGGAAAAAACCTTCGCGAATAATTTCTCTTTAATACTTGCAAGCGGCTAACAACGTACACAGCATTCAGAACATTAGTGTCTTCAAATGCAGGGTGTCTGCTTTTAACTTCTTTATATTTTTAAGCGTTTCTTCAGTTGTTTGTAAAAGTCTGTAATGTTGCTAGAAACAAGATTTACGAAAATAATAATAATAAAATCTGCCCTCTAAATATTTTAATTTTTTGTTATCGCACATTTAAAGGAATGGAACATTTCCACCAAAGGCGTGAAACGGTGCTGAAGGGAAATGTTAGCTCCTTGTCAGAGGAAATGTTTTTCCAGTCAAACGGCTGTTCTGAATGCTTTAAAAATTGTTTAGCTACTAAAAACGTTTGGAGACTCCTTAGCTGGATTTCCAGCGAGCTGTACCTTTACAATGTGCAGCACATGGTGCTGTGTTCAGTGGTTACAAAGGATAAACCTACCCTTGGTGAAGTTGAGGGAAAAATGGATGAGCACTAGTCCTGAAGGGTGTTGAGTGCCCTCAAAATCCATTTCCATATTCTTGGTGGTTTCAGGACATGGTCAGTGCTATATAGTCTTGAACCCTAAATCTCTTTAGCTTGGTGAAGTACATTGGAATGAAAAAGGGGTATTTATTAAAAAACTTACATGACAGTTTGGCATGTGTCCCAGGTTTGAATGTTGTGTTGCTTTTGGGTACTCACAAATCTATGTTCCTGAAGTAATCTTTGCTATTAGATCAGTGATAACCGGGAAACTTGCAGTTCTCTTGGAAGTACAAGAGAGAGAAGTCACTTACTGCTCAGGTTTCTTAATTGTGGCATCTACTTTGATATACCCCTCATTCAGTCATTTAGTTAGCATTTCTATTTACTGGACCCTACCTTTCCAAGACCCAGTAGTTACACTTTTTGATGAGTACTCTCAGTTACCATATGTTTGCAGTTGGGGGGGGGGGGGGGGGGGGGGGGGGGGGGGGAAATCTTGTATGTGAACGGAAAAAATAAG